>JBAJFE010000040.1:0-151296 GCA_037903355.1 Trichuris trichiura
TCTAGTGAGCTAACTTTGACAGTTCCCCTGCTTATCCACAATTTGTTGTTCCAAGAAAACGACGGATGCAACAATATGCCGCTCTCGTAAGAAGTACTCCGAGAAGGCACAAGTGCTCGACTCACAACCCCGAGCGCTACCAAGATAAACTTCACCAAGAACCATTGAGAGCACGGAATACTTCGACAAAGATTCCACTGCTTACGCAAACTTCACAGTGGCCAATTTCCAGCTTCTCTTGGATCCATTCTCGATACTCATACGCAGAATCTAACATACAACGCTAATTCCTGAATCAGTGCGAATTCCCAGAAAAACATAGCAATGTAACACTACGCTGGACAAGACAAACGATTTCAGAAACCCATTGACACTAATCGTGTGTTCAAACATCGGCCAAGTAGAAATACAAATTTCGGCTGCATACTGCTATTTGCACACTAATAGAAACACCTGATTCTTCGCCGTATGCTCCATAACTGTAGCAAACTAAACAGCAGTTGAGCATTGTCGCAAAAGTGCGTCAGGAAAACTTCCACGATGTTCTACACGGAGCAAAAGCACAAACGACGAACAGACTCCATCAAAACACAACAGGGTCGAGAAGAGCTACTTCCACTTCTGCTATTTAGCTTCTGTTTTAAGCACACAGCATCGTTCCTTCAGCAATATTTTGGCTATTTCGTTTAGTTAACTTTGCGAGAGTTGAGATATAGTAACAAGGAGGATCAATTTCATGCGACGATTCGAAAAGGTCAAATTTCGCAAAATTCCGTTTTTCTTCAACAGCACTAAACGGGTCTACTCTGCACTTCAAGCAACTTTCGCAGTGGAACAGACGGACCTGCTCAAGTCGTGGCGTTTCAAGAAGGGGTGCACTTTCACCTCTGATGGACATTGAAGTAGAGAGTTTGATACACCTGGGAACTTTGCCACTCGCCTCACCATTGCTCCCATGGAGAGTAAAGGAGAACCTTCAATAGTACCGCACATGTTCAAGAGCACGCAATATACTCGACGATATTGCACAGACAGCACCTACAAGCGATGCTAAGAGGCACTGCGGTCGACAAAACTTCAGAGAACAAAAGTCCATCGGTGATATAGAGGGGACAAACACAAATACAATTGCGAAAAGCGTACCTCTTGCATAGCCTCGCAAAGCATCGAACATGAATGGCTATTGCACGAAGATATGCCACTTCTGGCGGATATAACCAATGCTGGAAACCGTTCATTCTGAGCACTAAAGCTTGCGAATTCACCGTAAGCAGCCTGAACGGTAAATAGTCCTTGTCATCACGTTTCCACTGGTACAGATACTTGCTGAAAGCGCCAAATTGGCTTAACATCCATAATGCTTAATTCGATACTTTTGGCAAAATCGCCTGACAAGGGATAGAGACAGTGACAAACAGAAGAAAACTCTCTCTACACTTGCTCGAAAAAGACGTTGCAGAAGGAATAATGATTCCTTGAAGAACACTCGATGAGCTTGAAACCATAATGGCTCTGCACGTTGAAGACTGAAACAGTTGGACATGTGAAGAAACGGTACTCTCTTGAGTAGCATTGGCAGAAATAAACTACCGGCAACCAAAACAGGAAAGCTTTTGGAGGTTACGTTAGTATTCAAACGTCTACTTCGTCCTCAAGAGAATTTCAAACACGTATTCGCAGAATCGTACGAAAATTCCATTCCTTTATCAAATAGACGGTCAACAAAAACCGGTTTATATGACTCGACGTTATCAGCAATCCACTGCCTAGAGACATTGGCATAAGCAACACCACTGAATAGTTAGTCGTTTGACTGGCATAGCTTGCTGGAACGACAGCATACCGTAACAAAATATCATCTCATAGATGTATTGCTTCTGTTTGGAACACTGGTAACCTCACAAACCCATCTTTTAACGCATACTGTTAACTTGTCGCAGTTGTCATATCATAAATCAAGGCATCCTGCAACAGTGAAGCTTTCAAAAACTTTATGAGATAGCACACACTTTTATATACGTACCTGCAACAAAAACACGCTTTCCAAGGACTTCGAGAAGTTGTAGAAAGCAAAGTCAATGAAATTCATGCATCTGCAAAACGCAGCGCTGAATGTCTTCATTCACGAGTCGAAGGAATCATAAAACAAGTGAAAGCTCCCAACGGAGAACTAGAAGTTTGTTTCAGCGACTGGACGCAACTAATCATCATAAGAACATCGTTTCTTACGAAAGGTGAAAACTTAGAAAGGTGTTGCTGCTTGTCCGCCATCTGACTTTCGTGAAGGCTCAATATACATTCAACGAGTTCGGGCACTTGCAGGGAGCAATTAGCTACCGTAATTTAATCGGCGTGACGCGGTAGCCGCCAACATACGAACACTTCTGTGAACGTGTAACCACTCATCACGGAGTAGCATACGCTGACAAGATGACCGTATTGTTTTGCTTCTTTGTTAGACGACGGAAGACAGTGAAATGGCTGAAACATGCTGCATGGAGCTTCTCCTTCAGTGTCACAAGCCAGTGCGTCCGTGTATGTGAACGAGGATTCTTTCGCTGCTCAAGAGAGCCCAGTAGAACAAAAATCGCCATTTCCGTTTTATCTTTATACGTCCCGCGCGGCTGTTGAAGGATACAACAGAGGCCGCTGAATCGATTACATCTTCGCTCACAACTGCAACCCATAGCGTGATTTTAACCTCCTATTCAGTTAGAGAGAAGCGTGCTTATTGGAACAGCGGACGCAAGCAGTAATGAAGCGTTTCAGCTACAATACGCATGATTTTGCTTAGGTGAACTCATCCAACACTCAAAGAATCTGCCTTCTCCAATGCGCGGTGATCAACGTGACATGCGTACCTGACCGACCAGCAAAACCATTGGTCAGATAGTTGCATGACCTGATTTAATTAAGTATTGTCCAATCCAGTGCTGGAAGAATGGTCAGCTTGAACCAGCACGTCTACTGCCGCCTTCACCTGCTAGCCTACCAATTTTTAATCGTTGGCATCCACTGCTCAGAATTTGGCTGTACAAACTGCAGGGCACATATGCCAAGTTGACGTCTAGTAAAAAAACGACATGCCAACTCGCATGCTTACGGACACCAATTGGACATTGAGCCATCCAAGCAACATCTTTTGGTGCTGTTCAACTTCACCTTCAGTTCTGTACAAAGGGCACTCAAGCCAGATTTATCTACGGCAACATGTTCAACGACTTGGCCAACCTTTCAGTTTTCTACACAAAAGCATTCGTTCTGTGAAACAGACGCAAAAACATTCAGTCGTTTCATCAGTGGGCAGCTAATAAAGCACACGAGTCGATTTCAGCAAAGAGCACCTCCATAATCAGCCAACGGCCTGTATGAGCGATTAACAGGTCACGCCTGGGCGATTAACAGAAGCAACATTCTTCAAGAAACCATTTCAGCTTTCTTATCTTTTACATAATCCTTTGCGTGATAAGGTTGTCCATGATGAACAGTTTCAGGCATCCATTTGCACTAGACCTAATTGCAAACAGCGCACGGAAAAAAGCATCCAATTTCTTTGCAGTTGCGTCATTGCGTTCCGCTATGACATAAATGCACGACGGTGCCTCGCTTAGTCGTCCGTTGAAGTATATTACCAGCTGAAATCAACAGCGAATGGCAGAGAATTACTTTTGAGTACACAGATCACGCCAATGCACTGATGCGCAGAAATAGTCAGAAAGTATACGAGACACGAGCCATAAATGTATACTTACCGTAAGGAACATTACTTCCATTCAGGTGTTTGAATAACATAAGAATTCAACCTCGCGCGATTTGAATCTTCAGCTAATATCGACACTTCGACTCCGTCACAGTGTACACGGGATATCACAAAGCGAATACCAATGTGTCCAACGGCCGCCATAGCAGCCAATAGTTGCACCATGTCCAGAAAAGCTTCTGAGCTTAAGCATAGACACAAGTCCTTCATCAATCAAAGCTTTCCTGTGATTGTAATGCAGACTGGCTTTCTTGCTATCAGGCACAGACCAAGTGGAGGCGTGAGTCATTTTGTTTGCGGACGTAAAGTACTATTGCGTTGAAATTCGACTGCGCGACGATGTGCTGCGCATCAGCAAAGTGTTTTGATGCTGCAATCACGATAGTGAGAAAGACAGTCGCAGTCGAAAGCCACTGGGTGTCTGTCATGACGTACTACAGCAGTGCCTAACTGTGCTCAAATGCGTTGAACAATACGTACGCCATGCGCAAGAGCCTATTACCAGCTTTTCTTTTCTCCTACACGCGTTGCTTCACTGCCAGCCGCCAAAGCTGTCAATTTCTTCGATGAGTCTCCAACAGTCAAATGGCACAGAACACTGGACTTGCTTTAACAAAGACTCCTTGAACGTAGGCAAAGTCGTCGAAGACAACCGTTTAAGCATAGAGCGCGTTCGTGATGGCGGTGGAGAATATAAATGGAAACAACAGTACGGCTGTTCCAGAGAATGCCTTTGTATCAGGTCCTCTACTGCGTCGTTTACCAGCGAGGAGTAGTGGGTTTGCCATGGGCGATCAGGTAAAGCCGACAACGTGACCGCCCACTGCCCGCTCTATGTGAACCGGGACTTCGGGAGTTCCACATACGGGCGGTATTATAAGTCGACGAAAGCGACGTCTTGATTTTGTTTTACCTACACGCAATAACAGAGATCATCAGGGATCTACGGTTTTCGCTGTAAAGCGCGCCAATGCATTGGATAGCTTCTCAGGTGGGCGTCGTGCAGAGTATTCCGCCATTAGAAATGATGTAGGACACTGATTAAGTTCCATTTTCAGCACTCACATAAAGTGCAAGACGGTCGAATCTTCATGGAAATAAATCAGCACTTCGTTCAGCTTACAAACGTCATCCCACTTGAAATATATGCTTCAGACGGGCAAGAGTCTTCATTGATCATGCAGAACGTAAACCGACATTGGTCAGAAGAGCACCATTTTCATACGAAACGTATTTCGTAAACATTTAACATTTAAAATATGCTCGGCGAATATCTGGCATTGCTTGTGTTCACGGAAACCGTGTAATAGGTAAGCAGCTATTCACTTTTTCTTTGTTCTTATTGAGTCAAAATTGGTCATCGTTCGAAACGACAAGTTCAATGTCGTAACCACAGCATTGTCGAAACTGTTCCACAAAAGCGCAAAGAATTCTCCGTTGACTTCATATGCGGTAGAATTGTGTGGGAGGACAACAACATTGGAGGAATATGCTTTCAGAGCACACTTCACTGTTTTCCATGGAAGGATTATTTTAGTTTGCATCCATTGATACGCAGAATCTGCACTGTAAAAGGGGTGGATGAATCTGATGTGAAGTGAGCAGCCGCCTTCTTTCATTAGTGTTTGGCAGTATTTGGGATGCACCATTTATGCAGCAGGAAAACGTATAAATAACAGAGCCCACATTTGTCTCCCACTCGTAACGTCTATGTAAGTTCCAAAGAATTCAGTCTCCACTGCACATGTTGGCTTCTTCGTAGAAGCCTTAATGTTGTGTTCGGTATTCAACAGTGACGTCCTGAAAGTGCCAGCAGCACTGATGAGTGCGCGGATCAGTATTAGTAACCTGCGGGAAAACCTCGATAAGGCACTCAAAAACACACCGATGAACAGTGCACAAGCTTACCAACATGGAAAGAACAAACCTGAATAGAAATTTTTCACGGACATGAAAGCAACGGAGAAGGAGAGTTGGTCAAGACTGCCCGTAGTTCTCCACAGTTGGGATGCTCAGTCATGTCAATTCACAAACTGGGTGGTTATTCAAAGCCATTTAGCTGGACGGTCAGCACGCACATCCTTCCAGGAACCAACCAGAATTGCAACTTTTCTTCAGCGCAGATAATGGAGTGAGTTCTTTGGACTAGCGGAAATATGCAAGAGCGGCAAGCGCTTCTGTGGTTGCACTGCCAAAATTTCAGTTGCCTGACCTCAGTTCTCTCGTATGGTAGCAGTTAACGGAAGGCACAAATCAACTGTAAGTCACACTGTCATAGTTTCACCTCTTGCCAGCCTTTCACAGGTAATGCGACTTTTCGATACCATAATGTATGGCGAAATTTCATCTGGTAGCGGAAACGCGTCAGTCGCAGTAGTCGTAGGTATAACAAAAACATCAATGCTGAGTCAGTATCTTTCACCATAGGCACTCTCACTTCAGTGCAAGCAGCACCTTACATGACTGGGCTGCTGGCAGCATACTGTTACCAGTCCGCTGACGCCCATGTAGGGTAATTGCATTACAGGTTTGTAAAGTGGGATCGCTGCTTCCGTTCCATAGACACAACTGCTTCGCTTTCATTTGCTGTTCTTCTTTATAGCTGACTTAGTTTATTGCTGTTTTGTGCTTTGTTTGTTCCATCGCTGAGTTCCATTTTTCACACCTGCTTCTCTCTTCATCAGTTATTCTTTCAGCGCACACATTGGACATAAGCCATTCTGCCAGGCAAAGCTATCAGTTTTTGCCATTGTAACTTCGAAAGGTTCGATGTGGTTTTCTGAATATCCAAACAGCACCTTGGCTTTCCAGTGCGCTTTGACGTGACGTGTAGAGTAACCAAGCTACGTGTTCGCTTTTCATGACACAGGAAATGGGAACAAATCAGGATTTGGAAGTCAGCGGGAGAACGGCGTCAATCGAGATCGACGACGAATAGTAATAGTAGTATACCACTGAGCACTGTTAGTTCAGATTTCAGCATTATAGTCACCGTTTCAAGAGATGTTCACCGCAACTTCATAGACGGACCTGCGTTGACTGCACAGGATTGAAAGACGGCAGCAAACCAGACATGTGCACAGCTCTCTGCTCTGCTCATAATAAGTATGGTTGTTTTGTTCAACAGAATAACATTAACACATCCAAATGGGCAACCGCTCACAAATATTCAAATAAGCATCAATGGGAAAAATTACCCTGTGCAGTAGCGCCGGAAGGGACGTTAACCAAACGTTGTTTACCACTGCGGACTATCATGTGACCGCCATGAGATGGAACTTCACTATGACGTGTGATAATGAGCCACATGTGACCATAACTGCTCAGTACTCCAACGAGGTCAAGTGGAGGTCACCAGGAAAGTTCGCCTTTTTCATGTGACGTGGAATGTTGCACGCTGTGGCGCATCAACTTGATCAAACAAAGTAAATAGCTGAGGTCGCCGTTGAATTGCGTAAATGTTTCCAGGCACAGAGGAGCGCTGAACATTCGCTCACATGAAACATTTGAGCTTTCAGCGTTTCCACAAAACACTCCATAGCTTCTCCTTCAGATTTTCCGAATAGCAAGTATGCTGGTAGTAACATTTGCAGAAGTTGTTTCTCGGGAAAGGCGAGTTCCGAACACTATGGCGGATTCATTTCGCAAAAGAATCGAAGTTATAGCGTCGATTAAAAGCTTCTGCTTCCGAGATTTCAACATTTCAAAACTGCTTCAATGTCTTGTACGTACCGAATGATCAATCAACGAGCAAAGCGGCAATTGAAACAACACATGAGTGTTAGTTTCCATTAGTCCATTGAGTCTGCTGTCCGCCTTCAACAGTGCACTGAAATTGAAAATGACCACAGACAGTATATGCTTTCCTCGCTGCAATTAAATTGAACAGATGTAAAGACAATGCGGTCAGTCGAATAAACGCTTTTTCACGAACCAACAATGACGAAACGACTAAAGTAGAAGCCAGCACAGACGCTACCAGAAACACTATTATTCTATTCGTGCAGAAAAGAGGAAATGGTTTGCTCAAAGCGTTCATGATTAGACGACCTTATCAGCAATCTACTGGCGGCAGACATGTCTGCAAACATCAGCCAGCACCTGCCAGTTAATCGTTGCAGCTGCAGAGCTTGCTGAAACGAAGACTTGTTTTAACAAGTGATCATCTCATGTATGCAGTGTTCGCTTTTGAGCAACTGATTACTTCATAAACTGATGTCTTAAAAATTGCTGTTAACTTGTCACAGTCATCATATCGTAAACGGCGGCATCGTGCAACAGTAAACTATTCAGAAACTGTGTGAAAAAGTGTACTCCTTCATATACGTACGTGCAATGGAGGCATAGTTTCTAATGACTTCAGAACGTTGCAGAATACACAGCGACGAACATCCAAGCTGCTATGTGACGCTCCGGTGAATATATTCATTTACGACTGCTAGGAATCGTGAAAACAATGAAAGGTCCCAAAGGAAAATACGACGCGTTTTTCAGCGACCGGACGCCAATGGTCGTCATGAAAACCTCCTCTCTTAGAGGCAATGAAAACTTGGAATGTTTTGCCATTTGTCCGCCGTCTGACTTTCTTGAAAGCCCAATATACATTCGACAAGTTGAGGCACTTGCAGGGAGCATTTAGCCACCGTAATTTAACCGCTGTGAGATCCTAATTTCTTGCTTAGGAACGGTTCTGTGAAAGTTTAGCAACTCCTTCGGGAGCACCATACGCCGATAAGATGACCACGTTAGTTAACTTCTTTAAGAATGGAAAGTGGTGAGGTGGCCGACACAAGTTGAATGCAAACTCAGGTCGATTCGTTTCTTGAAATGGATCGCAGGTATAGCGTCGACTATAGACTTCTTCTTCCAAGGTATGGGCAAGTGAAAAATTGTTCGACGTCACGTACATAGTGTAATTGCTGATCAACCTTCCATGCTTCATTAGAAAAGAATGTATTTGATGTCCTGATCAATACACGACAAAGCGAATTGTGAAAGAGAGGGAGAGAGATACGCAACAGGACGACACAAGCGCAGTATTCACACTGACCGCCACCGCCAGCAATGACCGCTTTATATACCTTTTCTCTGAGTAAATACCTCGGGTCACTGCATATTTGCGTGTTTGCCACGTGCTTCCCTGATTGCCGAAGTAAAATGATTGGTCAGTTTGGCCACGGCTAACCTCGGTGACCTTCCTCGTGACCGCCGTGATCACATGAGCACTTGTTTATTACACATAGATTATGATTAATCAATCAGCAATGCAGAAATAGAAAAAGCACACGAGTGATATCGTTGCTTAATGAACGCTGTTCTATCGTTGCTCTTTTGATTTCAGGAATGCTGGTTTGATATTACTAATCAATCACGATCTAAGCTCACCACAACTTTAGGTTACAGTGAACCTACAACACGGAAGAAATGTTTTTAAAGATATCCTGCCAAATTATAAAATCAAGGGAACCTACAAAGTGAGTTTAATTAAAAGGAGTGCTTGAAAATGGGGAGAACTGAGCACAAAAAGAAAACACAATTTACTGGCAGAACCCAACAACGCGAAAGGCGTTGATGAAGTCCTCAGAGAAAATATATACGAAGCAGTACTTAGCAGATTTTTTTGCACGGAACCGGTATTTTAGACATTCAGTTTGAAAAAGTAGATCAAACAGTTGTTTTATAGAGAATGTTAAAGTTTAACAAAAAGACAGGCTTTCTCACGGTTCACCTTTTTCATTTAGCATGACTTTACCAGTTTTCACGGCCGGCGGTACGCCCAGGTGGCGCTTGAAAACCGCGGATGGGCTCACACGCAATAGCACTTTTCTTTCACTGAGGAACTGTGCACTGGAGCGCTATTATCGGCGCTAATTTTGAAAAAGTAAGTGAAACAATCGTTTTATAGAGCACAGTAAGGTTCAAGAAAAGACAGACCATCACCTGGTTCGTTTCGTTCGCTTACCCTGAGTTTACCAATTGTCCAGGAAGGCGCTTCACGGAGGAGGCGTCTGAAAAGCAAGAAATAATCCACAACCTTTATGAGCCGCTCCTTCGGCGAGGACCTGTGCATGGGAACACTATTTTTACCGTTACATTTAAAAAAGTAGCTAAAACAGTTGTTTTATACAGAATAAGACGGTTCAGCAAAAGCTAGATATGCTCCTGGTTTACCTGCTTCGTTCTGCTTGACTTTGCCATTTGGTAGAGTGGGTTCTCCGCGGTGAAGGTGACTGAAGACCGCGGATGGGTACACAAGTCCCAGCAGCAGCTGCTGCCCTCAGAAACCATCCGCGGGATCGGTATTTTCGGCGTTGGATTAGAGAAAGTAAATAAAACAATTGTTTTACAGGGAATTTTAAGCTTCAAGAAAAGACAGGCCTGCTCCTAGTTCACCTCTTTCGTTTTCCTTGAATAAGCTTTGTTTCCCAAAGTCCGGAGCTAATAAGTTACAGATCAAAAATATGCTACAAAAATATGATAAGGAAAGCGGAGACGAGCGGCGAAAAAATGAGGAGAAACTCTTTCGACCAAGTCGATGAAGCCGTGTTAAGTTGTTTTAACCGAATGAGAGCAGCTAATGCACGGATCTCTGTTCCAATGATTCAGGAAGTTGCTAGAAGATTCGCGTGGAATTCAGGTTGACAGGTTTCCAAGCATCAAGCGGTTGGATCGAGAAGTCCAAGCTCCGTCATAAAATCGCCCAGAAAATTTTATGCGGCGAATCTAACGAAGTTCCGCCGAGGTCTTGGAAGACTTCATCGCGAAGGTTCGTCGTTTCGCCAGTGGCTTCAAGGAAGAAGACATTTTCCATGCTGAAAAATGCTCAGAGATACTGAGCGGCTTAGCTAACGCGGAGACTGCCCTTACCGCTTATGTTTGTAGTAGGAAGAACCACCAGACTAGAATTGACACCTTTTTCAGCAAGCATTGTAGCCCCAAAAAGCTTATGCATGATTTTACAATAACGTTATTCTTATGCACCTCACTATTTAAAAGATCTTCAATAGATGCTGTGCAACTGAATAAAACCCATACAGATGCTAATCTATTCAGCCGAACCGCTTATACCCATAGCCTCCCTATGATGACCACCTCAATTCGCTCGACGGATCGAAGCCACTATATTGAATAAAAAATATGCCGTGATCGGTTCGGGAAAAGATTACTCGCAACTAATAGCGCCTAACAACTTTACTATTTTATTTAAAGATCGAACGCTTCATAAAGTGTCGCAGTTTTGCACAACAAAGAAAAGAAACATATCATTCGTCTTGCCAATAAAGATGGAACCAGTGATGATTGGAAAGTTTCGAATAATCTTCTGTACATCTTCGTTAGACCGATTTTTCCACTATTTTCCATGTACTCGAAATCTTCTTTCCGGTCCACATTTCTTTCAGGAAGGAAGCAAATGCGCAAATGAGCTTCATTTGCGGCCTTCCCGCACTTTTTGTGTTCATATCTTTAACGTAATAATCTTTTTCAAAACATAATTTCATTTGCCAGGTGTTCGCTAATGCCTGCAGGACTGCATTGGCAAAGCACATATTGCCCCGGTTTAGAAGCC
Source organism: Trichuris trichiura (assembly GCA_037903355.1). Lineage (NCBI taxonomy): Eukaryota > Metazoa > Nematoda > Enoplea > Trichinellida > Trichuridae > Trichuris > Trichuris trichiura. The sequence continues at coordinate 11,328 of JBAJFE010000040.1, forward strand.
CTGTATAACCGAGCTAACCGAGGGCTTTTTGTGCTGCCAACGCCTCCATTTCACGAGCAGGAACATATCGTATTTTGGACCAAAACAACCGCGCTCTTTTGGTACGGCCCAGGCTGACACTCACCCAGCTTGAATGCACGCCACTGGGCCGAATTCTATATCGTTCTCTTCCATATCCAATTTTCCACTATTTCATACGCATCCGCCGTTTTCCTTCCGGCTCACATTTCCTTCACGAAGGAAGAAACTGTGAGTATTAACTTGTCCTGCCGGCTGTTAACTTCCTTTTTGTTCATATCTTCGGATAATAATCCTTCGCAAAATATAGCTTCATTTGCCAGGTGTTCGCTAATGCCTGTAGGACTGCATTGGCAAAGCACCTATTGCCCTGGTTTAGGAGCCCTGTATGGCCGGGCTCACCAGGGCTTTTTCACTTGCCAATGAGCCCGTTTTAAGAACAGGCATTAGCGCGAATTTGCTCACGACCAAAACCCCGGCGTTTTGGTCGGGCCACGGCTGGCATTCACCCAGCTTGAATACACTCCACCGGGCTCAATTTCATATCGTCTTGTTCCATATCTTCAACGTTCAAATCAACGACAAATCCCACTATACGGATGCAGACGACGGATCGGCAATTTCTTTGAATTGATCCGGAGGCCACAGTGCATGATTGCTGAAAAACATCCTTTTGAAATGGGCGAATAACAACAAGTACTTTACATGAAAAGCGGAAGGAAAAAAATTATTAATTTTCAATTCTCCTTCCCAATGGGTATTGGATAAATTTTACTCTTTCCTTCGTGCGGTGAAGGAATGGTTTCTCAGGACACCGCTTCAAGTTCAAAACTTTACAACTTCATGTTCAAAACTTTGAACATTAAGCATTATGCTGGGAAGGGGTACCTCCGCACCAAAAGGAGAGAAAGAAAAGCTGCTAATAGTAATATTAATAGTAACAATATTACTATTATTAGCATCCGTTTGATGATTCACACAGTTGGGCGGCTAAAGGAGGTTGGCAGAAAACCTCACACCTGTTAAGCCAAATAGCAACAACAGACTTGATGGGAGGAAAGGGAAATGGACAAACTTCACTAGTCTGAAGGAACGTTCACTACAAGTAACCCTGCACCTTGATTGCTACGTCAACGCTAATCGTACTGTAACATGTAAAAAATGCAGGTTCTGTTTCGCCAAGAAGGTCCGTTGCAACGTCCTACGTTTATCAGAGACCGAACCTATGCGAAGTAACCACTAAAACGCTTATAGTCGTGCAGCAGTTAAAAAGCGGAGCTTTCCAGACCAACCTTGCACCTTCGCCACCGTAATAACAAAAACAGCCCTTAACGGCGAGGATGGAACAAGGCCAGTCTCTTATCCTCAGTTTATACAACGGTGCACGCTTAAAGCAGTTCTTACTTTTACTTTCTACTGACCGAAGCAACAGGAAACGCGTAACTTACATTAAGAAACCTAGTTGCTGTCACTAAAGAAGGGCAATCTTCAGACAAAGTAATCTTAAAAATAAAGCCCATACTTTAATTCAGGCTTAGGTGAACAGGATGGCGGGCAAAGTTACAGCATGACTTGTGGGTGCATGAGGGACAACGTCTCCATGCTTTCTTCCCTAAAACGAAGTAGGGTTCTACTGCTGGAGAGCACAGGAAGTCTTGTGCGAAGCTTTAACTCAGGATTAGGGTAGTGACAAAGAATAAGATGTCAACGAGGCATACAAAGTCGACTACTGAAAACTCGTTGTTGAGTAACTTCATAAAAGGTTGTTGGTTCAAGTGGATAAAACAACTTACCCGACATGGGCCCTTCTGTTCACCCTGTGACCTCAGAACCGCTCTTTACGCAACCCGTAATCAGGCTACGCACACATGAACAGTTCTAAGTCACAGACGAGGACAGGGAGAGAGCAAACCAGAGACAGATATACAAGTTCTGGTTAAGCGAGAAATAAGCATACAGTTATCTGATGTGCATGTTAACCTGACACTGTAGCCACGGATGGTTTTCCGTGTACTAATGTTCTATAAAGCGAGGTGAATCAACTTGAAAAATAGCGCGTCAAACGAAAACGTTCATCTCACTTCTCTGGAACTTTTAATATTGGTAATTTCACAGTAGTTGATTTTTTAGAAGTAGCCTGAGAAAAGCTTTAACAAAGAGTAAGGCGGTATACAAGTACTGCCAAAGTTCACCTTGCTAAAATAATCGTAGTATTTAAATAGCTACGTCTGTTACGCGCTTAAAGTGCTATTCCTTTGATGTTGGGGAATATTCCCCGCCTTCCACTCGCGGAAAAGCAAAGCTTGTATTTGCTTACCTGCGCACTTAGTTACTGTACAGTTCTGCTTACTGTGGACAACAAGTTCCTCAAAATCGTAGAAGAACTCTTCTCCTTGGCGGCCTAAGTCCGTTCGTGTGTGTACTGCTCACTTATGGGCAGTATAAAGAACGGATCTTGGCCTTCTGCGTAAGCGCCAACGCTCCGGCAGTCGTAAGTTCCTCTTTTACTATTCTCACGGTAGCGAGCACTAACGGTTGCCTTATTCAGTAACTTTTCAAGCTTTTGCCTCCAATAGTCTATAGAAAGCGTAGGTTGCGCAAGCATCACTTACTTCCTCTCCCTTTGATGATTTTTCGATTTTGATTCCCCTAGTTACAGCATGACGGGGAGTGGTTTGGTAATAAAGTCCAACGTCAAAAAGGTTTTCGATCTGCGCACTGCAGTTGAGAGAAAGCAAATGACTACAGTGCTTTTTGTGTTTGTTTTAGCAAATAGCTTCAGTTTTAGGCGAGCTAAATTAGCCCTTTTTGGGTTAAAAAGTAAACTTCCCACGCTTGTTAGCCCATATCGTGTTGTCTTTATATTAGCTAATTCTGTTTGCTGTTTGATAGTGTGATAATGATGTTCAGGCAGGCTCGCGTTACGTTGCACACTAGTTTAAAGTTTTTTCCTATTGGTGGCTTGAATGCGAACCTGAATTCTATTAACGCACTGCTTCGGCCAGTGAGTTCAGATGTTTAGTGTCGACGTGTGCGTTGCGCAGGCAGCTTTAAGTTGAACGATAGTGAAAAAATGTTGTACAGCTGCAGAATCTTTCAGACTTCCGAAGATATTTTCCGCTGTCGGTCTGCGGTCATAGCAGCTTCCTCAGATTGTTGCAGTGCAGCTCAGCCAGAAGGCGCGAAAAACGCGCGTTCAAGCTGACGTCCACAATTGGTAAGACGAGTCACTACTGCGTTATTGGAATAATTCAATTCACGCATTTCAGACCAGCTGCATTAAACGATATGAACGCGTGCGGCATAGAAAGAGCATCTGGGCGGGCTTTACCTGGTGCAGAGAAAGAGAGAGTCAGCCTATGCTGGCAGAGCCTGATTATATGTCCCGCCTCCATCTTATACCAGTGGGAGCGGCTAAGACGGGGTCTGCTGCGCATCTGCGTTCACCACAGGCCAAAAGAAAAGCAAGATACTCCAAGATGACGTTAAATTAGATAATATCTCTGGATCATATGGACGTCATATTTATCTGTTTGGATCGTGAATACCTTCCGCTGAAGGTCTATCGCTGAAGACGATATCGAAAATGATATACAGCCAAGCAATGACCAACCGCTGCTACCGTGTTTACATCACATCTGGCAGCTTTGTGTTAATTATTGCTGCTGGAGTAATGCGCAGCTCCAGAGCGCACGGATGTATAGTGAAATAAGATATTGCAAAGGAGGCATAGACGATACACGCTGAAAAATTGGTCCAAGGATATTACCAATTGGCATTGGAAAGCGGTCCGCAACAACGCGGCTTCTATAGCGTAGAAACGGTCTTGCTTTTGGCTGTCTCTTCTGTACAGAATAAAGCTGATGAAGACCGGGCAGCACAACTGCACGGCAATGACGTTTCATTTCGAACGTCTGCTTTATAGTCAGCCAATTCTATTTTCGAATACTTCACGAAAGATATGATAAAAAGATCCGCTTGGAAGAGGCAGCGTCAACTGAACTTTTAGATGACTCTGTCAAAATTCTACCGGAAGACTTGTCCAGCGAAGATGATATTAAAGAAAAAGCGCAAGGACAGAATCGAGCAGTATTCGATTTCGTTTTTTGCTTGTCAGAGTTTACTTGCTTCAATAAAGCATAGAGAGTGAAAAAGCAACTTATCCGTTGGTGAATATAATTGATTAAATACTTATTGGTAGCGTTGTCCTCTTAATAGCCGTTAGCAATTAACCAATCGTACAACTTTTCGCCGTCACGTTCTATAGTTGCCACGTTCAAGTTGATGCACTCTACGCTTTGATTAACGGGACGGGAAAGTGCTGGATCCGATAGCGTCCGTCGGCAGAAGAAACGCTGAAAATTTATCACAACTTTTACATCCGACAACATGTACTAGTTTATGCAGATGAGCAGCAATCCCGAAAACGTGATTGTAACAGAAGTAGCGCTCGATGTTCCATGCAGAGCGGGTTTTACGCAACTTGTAAAAAACCTATTTGCCTTAACGTCTTAGGCTAAGAACTCTGAGGTCCCAAACAGGAAGTGGGCTCGAACAGGCACCGGTCCAAAATACAAAATGTCTAGATAATCAAAAAGTCAAAGTTCTGAATTAACTGCAACTGCAAAACCGCTGCAACAGAATTCCAATAGGTGCCATAGTTATTACCTTAAGCCTTGATCAGTTCGGGATTTGAACCGACTGAGCGAATGCGGCAGGAAATGCTCGAGCTCAACAAAATAGTGAAAGAAACAACGTCTACTCGTTCGCTACCCTTAAGTGAAACACTTATTCTATTCCGACTGAGCGTTTATATGGCAGTATAGTATTACGGTTTCGTTGTGAAGGCTGAAACCCTTTTCTGTATCAACGGCGCTCCCCATCCCGTCCAGAAGCTTCTCTGTAGCTCGAACTTGCATTAAACGTTAAAACAAAGGCAGAGTAAAGGAAGTACTTACAAGAACAGCCTGGGCATCTTCCTTTGTGCACAACGACTCGGTACATATCTGAGCAAAAATGGAAATTTATCAAAAAAGACAAGGTTTGAAATGGCAGTAACCTCTAAGCAGGTTTGAAAAAGAGGTCGCTTCGTACCGCCGTAACGAGTCGCAAGCGATTTCATGCGTGTTTTGAAATATTTCCAAGCGTACTGTCGCCCCAATGATGTCTTCACCATTCCCAGCATGACCAAGTGTAGGTCCTGGATACGAACGGCCTCCTACAAGCGAAGCTACATTCGTTGCGCGCAAAAGGTGGAAATCTTTAAACCTTACCGAATCTAGGAATACCATCAGCTTTTCCAAAACTTCCTCAATTTCAGAGCATCCCATAGCCCGCAAGCAGTCGCGCTGAACCTCCGAGAATGTTGTTTTATTGTATATCTAACAAATTGAAGGAAAAACATTCAAAATCTTTATCCATTGACAAATATAGGTACCAGTATACCTTAAGTATCTTTTCGAAAGTTTGCACTCCACCGTAACGACATGCGGAGGAAAAAATCTTAAATAAAAGCAAGCGTAAGCGACCACAATTTATTGTAGGCATTAATGCTACCATTGCTCGAAGATCAGGCAACAGAGGCTTTCCATATTCGACGTGTTTACAGAATAGTTCGTCGGCAGTATCGATAACGTCTTGATCTCGACATCTTGACAGAATATCCATTACAATTGACCGCAGCATCGAAACAGTATGTTCTGACAAGTATGCAAATAATGGATGAAAGATGAATAGCAGCTGATTTGCTGTTGATTGCCTACTTTCTTCACTATGCTGCTGCCAGCCCCATTTTCTGGAAAGATGATGGAAAAATTCGCGACAGAATTTTTGAAGCGGTTTTTCAAAATTACGCCCCTGAGAGCAGTTGAGCAGAACATTCAGATTGGACGCGATCGAACTTAAAACGGTAAAATCCTCCTCAGCTTTGTAATGGAGCAACAACTCGAGATATGCCACATGGGATACTTGTCCAGCTCGAGCCTGCGCGAACAAATATTATTAGAAAAAATAAGTATCAATGCAGAATTGTTAAGCTAGCTTACAAAAGCGAATAGATCGTCGCACACTTGCATGCGGTCTACGGGAGGCAGCGACATTTTGCTTATTTCGGGCAACATAGGTTTCATAAGTGCTGTACTGTAACGTACTCGATAAAAACCGGAAAGGCCGACGTTGAGCTGCGCGGAAAAAGAAAACTACTGCCAGCCGAAAGCGGAACGTAAGTTGGCGCTCACCTTTAGCCACTGGGAACTCTTGAAACCTGGCAATTCTACAATATCCTGCCTTTTGTCCATTAAATGGACCCTTGTCGACTCGAAACACGGGGACATCATTGTAATTGGCACTTTCCAGGTCAACCAATTGCTCGCTTCAAGAAAAAAATAAAGAAAAGTAAATGCGCCAAGCGCTAAGTCATTATTTCAAAGAATTACAGCCCGAGTGGCGAGTATAAACAAAATGCTTCTGATCCAACTGCAACAGCATAACGTCATTGTCCTGCCTCAGCTGAGCCTTAAAAAAACAAAATTTGAGATGAACAATTGCGAAGGCAATGTTCGAGCTGCGAAGCACCCTTATAACGGGGTAACCTTCCTGCCTGGTCCATTGGCACATCATTCCCTTAACCTCTTTTCCCGACACTTCTTCCAAGATGTACCATAGGTCGTCCGCATCGGCATTTGAAAATGCGTATGTTTTCAGGTACTCACGTATGCCGGCTCTGAAGTCCTAAACGAATCGATAATACTTAAAAAAAGGCAGAACTTCTGTAACTAGTGCGCGTTCGCTTCAAAATCCCCATGAATCGCGGAGATGCAAAAGATTTTGGCGGTAAGCGGCTGCGCTGCAAAAAAAAGTTAAAGCAACGCCTAGGCCAACTCGTAAGCAGCAGTTCCGGCAACAACTACGCAAAAAATGCACAACCTTGTATGCTGAGACACATTTTTGGCAATAATTCTGAATAACCACTTTATGCCAGTGTAATGCGCGCCACAAAGACCTACAATGGCGACACGTGGCTTAGGCTTAGGCAGAAGACGATAGCCGGCAAGGTTCTACGATCAAGGAACCCAATTTTTCTTAGATCCCTGTCGACTATCCTGTTTCGTCTTAGCCTAAGCCTGAGCTAAAATACAAGAAAAGTACAGCCGGCAAAGTAGCAAGAAACAATCCATTTTGTCCGATAGGTGTCGCCACTGTACATTTGCGCCAGCATAGGTGAAAAGACTCTAACATTTTGCCGGTTTGGCATTAAGCGTTACATAGAATGGCCAGGAAATGTATGAAAGATTAAGTGTTTCACGCATTGCCTGCAACATATATATATATATATGTGTATACAAGAAAGCATTGAACTTTAAACTCAACTGCGAAGCAAACTTTAGAGATTGCCCCAGTTGACTCGGAAACTTCAAAAAAAGATATTCTACTCAGGCAGCGGCGGTCGTCTGAGTGGATGATCGAAATCCTGAAGACTAAAGTTTCCGGGTACAGGTAAAACCTTAAATATGAACGAATCCCGAATTGGTAAAATTCTGGATTCTTTCGGGATTTAGACCAATTCGGGTATTTTACCCTTCCGGATTGCGGCCATTCAACTGAATAACCGGACAGCTCGCCTAGATAAGTACTACACTTCTCGTCGCGTGCAAAGAGCGCCTTTCTACGAAATCCCGCTTTCACGGACAAAGCGCCGTCTTTCTCGCGTAGGCTGAAAGCGGAAGCGCAAAAAGAAAATTCCACTTGTGGCTATTACATATACGCTCTGCAACTTTTCGCGTGCAACAATGTAAGCAAATTTAAATGCAAAAATATGTAGAAACAAACTATCAATACTCGCGGCGGTAGCAAGTCCATTGGAGTTACTTAAAAATCCCGAATCTCAAAACACAATTCCAAATAATTAAATCTTTTTCCCGAAAGCGAGAAGGTCGCGTAAATGCAATCCTACTGCGCCAGTTACGCTGAAGCGGCGTTGCCACTGCAGCTGCTTTGGAATTTCGGCTTTCTTTTTAAATTGAAAAGAATGCCCTTTTAGAAAAATTCTTTTGCTATTTTTTTGTTAAAATTGCTCTTTACGCATTTTCAACTTTACAATCTTGAAATAGAGCTGTAAATGAGATCTTACACTGACTATTAGTCGCAATTCGTGCATTACGCGCTTACGAGAAAAAGCGGCAATAGGTATGGACGTTAGCGCGCAACAGAAATTTCTATTCAATTCTTAATAATATAATAAACTTGAAAATTGTATTCTCGTTGTTGCTTTATGCTTACTTCTTCTCCCAAATAGTGTTCAATCATGTTTACTACGGCAGCGCCTTTACTGTAGGAAACGGCGTCGTAATTTTCTTCTATATCGGTAGGTAGTATTATTGCTTGCTGAAGAAAAGAAAAGTTCAATAAGAAGTGAAAATATGAGACGGAGAAAAGCAGCTACCTCAATTGGATGACTGCTGCACGTCGAGTCCAAAATCATCGCCTCGCACACATGATCGACCGAAAATTGAGTCCAAACGTCGTATTCGGGAAAGAGTTCATTAACGGCCTTTAGTTCCAGCCACGTTGCAAAACCTTCCTTCAACCATAAATCTGTCCACCATTTCTGCAATAAATATTATTTCTAAATGCCGCCGATCGACAAAGTAACTAATACCATTGTTGCCAGATTGCCAAACCACATATGCGACACTTCGTGAGCAACTACGAGCGCAACATTTTGCTTTGCCGTCGTCGATGACATCTTCGGATCAATGAAAACGTACAGTTCGCGGAATGTTATTAGACCCCAATTTTCCGAAGCACCTAAAAAACAAAAAAAAAACTGTAATAAAACATAACAAACTAAAATAACCAAAACAGCGTGCCCATTGAGAAGTCCGGAATGGCCACAAGATCGCATTTGTCCAACGTGTATTCCATGCCAAAGTAATTTTCGAAAAAGTCCAACGACTTGCAAGCCACCTTAAAAGGCAACTTCGTATCATACGGACGTAGCTGCTAAGTAGATAGGCGTATACGTACCTCCAATGCAAAATGACCCAAATGAGAATTGCCTGGCGTGCTGTAGAAGCGTACTGCAACTCCTCTGTTTGTTTCGCCCTGAACATATCAACGTTAGATAAGGGAGAGCCCACTGCAATTATCTCTTACTTGGATGTAGTCGAAGTCTCCAACAGCAAAAGCGATCAAGTAAGTTGACATTAACGGCGTGGTGGCGAACTCTACTCTCTTCCAACCAGAGTCGATCTTTACCTCTTCGAGAACACGCTAAATATAAAAATCTCTACAAGATTATCCGCTTAAATAAGCTTGAGCTTAACATCTTCGTTCAGTCAATGTAGGCTAACTGCAAAGAAAATGCAACATTCCTTTTTGGGTTAGATAATCATAACAACTTTCAGTTACTAGAGAAAAATGAACCGTAACAGTTACCACAAGAACAATTGATGGTACACAATCATGCCCTGTTGAGCAAAGGAACAATATGCTAAGAATCTCAAAACTTCTGCATAATCATACTGTATGTTTGTCCTTACCTGAGCCTAAGCCTAAACATAAAGTTTATAACCCGACGTAAGCTTAAATAAGTGTGGAACAAGATGGTGGCGCGCTCGTCAATAAGCCAGTAGAAAATTGAGTTTACAGACTTTTCTCCTTTTTTTGTTTGCTTTCCTTGTTAGTCTTTGAATTCTACGGACATTCAATTCCGCCAGCGCCTTGGTTGCTCAATTAATCTAAGCTTTTAAATTCAACAAAAATAAATGATAGACATAACAAATAATAAAACACAAAAATATAAAGAACCAATATATTGGAACGCCAACGGTTCTACGAAATGCAGCTTTCGCAATCAAGAGATAGAGGCGGCAACTGCTTCCGTCCCGTTTCATTTCACCTTTTACTTTTGTCACTTCGCCATCCGTACGTTATTTGTTTTTTTACTTACTTCGTTGCTCTTTCTTTTTGGACAATATTTGTACGCCTTACATTATTTTACTATGCAAATTCATTTTTCCTTTCATATTTTACTTTATTCCACTTTTTAATTCGTCGTCTGTTCGTCCGCTGAAGGAAACTACTTTGTAAAGGATGCACTTTAGCCTTAAGTGGCGCCCCCTAACTTTACAATACGATTCCTACGTAACGATTCACATTTTGCACTGACTACGGGACGCAATGGGTCCTCCGAAAGATTCCTAATAAAAGAAAAAACTCGTAAGACTAAAAACAGGCTGTCTCCCTTCGGATGAGGTAAGTGTACGAAACAGTAAAAAATAATCGAACGGGTCGTCTTGAGAAGTTAAAAGGAAAGTAAAAATTTTGCAAAGAATTGAACTAATACTTTTAGCCATATGGTTGTTCGGAAGGTCGAGGATCAAAGCTTCTTATAAAGACTTAATAAGTTTTCCGGAATTAGGAATTTTTCTCACATATGCAATGGGATATACCGGCAAAGGGAACCAAGCCTACGTAGCAATATACACTTCGTGTACGCATCGTATCGGCAATTTTTAAAACGGTTTTAATAGTATGCTCGGTCGCCGGACGTAAGCAACTTTAGTGAAATCATTACTGGGCAACAACTATTCGATATTTTTGATAACTAAGTAAATAAGAAGTGGCGCATTTCTGGGCTGAAAACCGAAAGTTGAAATACCGAATGGCCGAAAAAAATTCAATGCGGTTGCTTAGCTATTTTTTACGTAAATCACAGATGTACTTTCACGCAATATGTTGCTTTACCAACGGGCACGCATGAAACCGGAAAGTTTCGCAAAACTTTTCCTTTCCATTCTACCTATGAGAAAAAAGCTGTCTCAAACCTGTAACTGCGCAACTGCGGATAATCGAATGCCGAACTCGAATACTGTGAAACGTTGAAACCTTTGGTGTGGTTTCATTCTCGACAGGACGACATGTTGAATAGAAAGAAATGCTGAACGAGGTGAAATCCCGAAAATCAGTATTTCAAATTAGACAACCAAACGGATATAGCCCTATTGTGGTTGTTTCATATTTACAGTTGCCCTCAAAGCTCATCCGTGCAAAGGTGTAAAGGGAGGATGATCGCCATACGTTGAGATATCTGTATGGTCAAAAGTTATCTGCTATTTACCAACTACGAGTACAGAACAATCGTAATACCAACATTTGATGTAAGCGTTTGGTCATCTAAGCTTCCGAACCATACTTGAAATTTGACTTTCGGGATTTCTTCCTGTATTCGAGAAATTGTCCTTTCGAGTGTACAAACCTTTCTCCCGATCAGGCATTTCTTCTTATTCGACAATATGAGTATTCGGGATTTCGTCTATTCAATATTTCGACTTCAAGTCTTATAACTCCCAGAGCTACTGGATTGTATTTCAAAGCATCCCCTCCGGAATCTTCTAGAATAACCTTCGTCGCGGAAGTGCTTCTGGTTGATCTCTTGAACCAACGCTCAAAAAAATAAAGCTTGCTAAAGCATCACAGGTTTAGGGTTCCTCAATTCAGATTTGCAACACATAAAATGGGTTTCATAGTAGATCTTCAGATTCACGGGTTTGGCCTGCTGGATGTATCTGTAAGTAAACTTCAAAATGCCCTACCAATGGATGGATGAGCAAATTGTAAGAGAAAATACAGAACAATTCGTATACCGTACGTTTCGGAACTGCTCGTGTTCCGTCGTCAGCAGTGTTGGGGAGAAGGTGTTTATTCGGTAAGGGGTTTATATAGCGCATGGGTACAATGGGTGTTTGATTAGTTGGGTAGGGCGCAGCATTGAAATTTATTAATCGGCGCAGCCCATACTTCACTAATCTCCACGCCATTGTCGCGATTGATAGTGGAGTTGCTCTGGATGTACAGAGCCTCCTTAATACGCCTAAGATGTAATAAGTTTTCGTGGCATATGATCTTCGGGTGCGGGTCGAGTGTGCACCGAGATGCGTGCTCAACGATCACTGAGGCACTTATCGCGTTCTCCATGGCTTTTCGAGGATCCATTGTCGGTGGACGCCTTCGGCCGGTGGCCTGTACCCCATTGAGTCTTCGTTCGGCGTTCTTGAATGTCAACACATTCTTCATGTGTTGGCCGAATCGCTTAAGTAAAGTGTTGCCCGTTTCTCCAATGTAGGAGGCGTTGCAACCACACTTTATTTGGTAAATGACACCGGGTCTGCTGTCAAAAGGAACCTTGATTTTGTCATTTCTCACAATCGAACGAAGATTACATGAACTTTTAAATCTCACGTTGAAATTTAAGGAGTGCCCCAGTCTCCTGATCCGTTCACTTAAACCACTGTAGTAGGGAAGGAGCAGCACCGGGCGTTGTTGGTTATCAGGCAGGGACGGTGATGAAGGTTTATTTTGTTGGCATTGTTTAATAATGGAATTGATGAATTTACTGGGGTATCCGTTACTGCATAGTGCGTTATAAATGTGTCTTAACTCAGTGTTTAAATATTCAGGGTCACAAACATTTAGGGCCCGATCAACCATCCCTTTAACTATACCTCTTTTAACTGAAATAGGGTGATGAGAAGAAAAGTTTAGGTGCCGGTCCGAGTGGGTGGGTTTCCTATAAACTGCTGTTTTTAACTTATTCCCTTGTTTAATGACTAAGACATCTAGAAAAGGGAGTTTACAATTATTTTCCTTCTCAATGGTTAGCGTTATCTGGTTGGGGAAGAGACTATTCAGGTGTTCCAAGAGAGTTTCTTCACTGCCTGATTTTATGATGGCAAAGATGTCGTCTACATATCTTTTGAAAATGATAGGAGGGGCACAGTCTTGCAGAGTGCTGAAGGCTTTTTCTCCGAGATGTTCCATGAAGATCTCCGCAAGTATGGGGAAGAGTGGACTGCCCATAGGCGCACCGTCCTTTTGCAAGAAGAAACTATCCTGGAATCTGAAGTAGTTGCCCTCGCGCATGCAGAACGACACTAATTTAACTATGTGGGTGGGGTTTAATTTCGTCCTCTGCAAGATGGTGTCGTCCGTACGTAACAGAGTTTGAAGCAAGTTGATGGTATATTTTATGGGAACGCTTCTGAAAAGGTCTTTTACATCGTAACTGACCATGATGTCACCGGGCTGCATTTTTATGTCTTTTAAAGTGGAAGAAAATTCTTTAGAATTTTTAACATTGGACTCGCGTTTACCGGTTAGGGGTTGGATTATAGTTTTTAGATATGAACAAAGTCTTGAGGTGACATTATTAATGCTGGAGACAACTGGTCTTAGAGGAACACCTGGTTTGTGGATTTTGGGAAGGCCGTAAAGCTCAGGGCACCTAGTGTTACTGATGTATGAGAGACTACGGTTTATTTTGGAAATAATTGGGTCTTGGGGTTCATTGGCGAAGGAGTCTAACATATTTTGCAAAAGTTTTCGGGTCTTATCGGTCGGGTCTTGTTTTATGGGACGGTAAACGGGGTTGCTGAGGAGCTCATTTATCTTTTGTATGTACATGTTCCTATCCAGTATAACAACCGTATTGCCTTTATCAGCCTTCGTAATCACAATGTCCGTTCTAGATTTTAGACTTTTAATGATCCCCCGTTCTGAACTGCTTAGGTTTGGGGTTGGACGATTGTTGTTGTTGTTGCGCAATACTAGGCTGGAGATGTGACCTTTAATTTCTTTAGCCACTTTAGGATCAGTTTGCGCGAGACCGTACTCTGTGGAGGCAATTATATCTAAAATCGTGGGGTTCTTAGGAGTGGGAACGAAATTTAAACCTTTGCCTAAAACTGTTTTCTCATTGTCGTTTAGAACAAGGGCGCTGAGGTTAACAATAGTTTTATCTGTGTTATTGAGTGAAGATGATGGGCGCGCTTGCTTATTGTTGGACCTACGGAACTCCCATGGGCGGAAACAGTATAGGGATTGGAACTTTTTGTCTAGAAGGGCTGTTTGGTTTATTTTTATTAGGGAACTAGCATTTTTAATGTGGAATCCCAGTTGGACGAGAAGGTCCGGTCTTAGAGAGTCAGAAAGGAAGGTTGAGGAGCTGTTAGAAACATACCTTAAGTGGGCTATTGATTTCCTATGGTCCCTGATGGTGGACCTCAATTTCCTATGGTCCATGATAGTGGACCTCAACAGAGAAAAACCGGTTGATTTTAATAAATTACTCGTTCGTTGACTGTGAGCGTAGTTCCATTTTAGATGGAAGCTTTTTGGCAGCAGGCCAGCGTCACGACATTTAATCAGGAAGGTAAGCTTACCGAGTGTTGATGTAAACTTGCTATTTGTCTGTTCTAGCAGCTTAGCTGCTTCAAGGACTTGTGCACCGTGAGCACTTCTGATGTTTCGAAAGACAGGATGTCTTTTAACAGGCTTGAATAGTTTCATAGTAGATCTTCAGATTCACGGGTTTGGCCTGTTGGATGTATCTGTAAGATTTCGGAACACGAGCAGTTCCGAAACGTACGGTATACAAATTGTTCTGTACTTTCTCTTACAATCTGCTCATCCATCCGTTGGTAGGGCATTTTGAAGTTTACTTACAGATACATCCAACAGGCCAAACCAGTGAATCTGAAGACCTACTATGAAACTATTCAAGCCTGTTAAAAGACATCCTGTCTTTCGAAACATAAAATGGGTTATAGTAAATAGGGTTACCTTAAGAATTCATCAACGCTACAGGCGTACGTTAAACAGGCAACAAGTTTTAAAGTTGAACTCTCAAAAAATAGACCATAAAGCTTTCATACCTTCTTATAAAGCATACTGAATTTTTATGACCTATCTATAAGCTTAATCCTATCGTCGCATATCTTAGTTGCTAATATTGTATGCCGCTCAATTTCCTATTTAAAAAGAAAAGAAAAAGTTACTGCGCACATAGCTTATGAATGTTTGGCGAGTTGTTATATTTAAATAGATACATACCGTATTGCTGAGAGCCACCTTACTCTCCGGAACTATCAGCGTTATTTTAAAGGTCGCCTTAAACATCGGTTCGTCCCAACATGGGAAAGCGTTGCGCGCATCATTCGGCTGGAAGATATTCAAATTTTGACATTCAAAAAAAGACACGCGTCATCTGTTGCACCTCAAATTGTGTGGAAGCCAACTTCACTTGCTCCTTGTTGTGCTCGTAAGTGCTAATGTAGAAACCGGTCATGTCCTTGTTCAGTTTTCCGGTAAAGTGCAGCTTAAGTAGGCCTTTCTGGTTGGCGGCAATGTCCGTCGGAAGTCGAATAGTAGCCAAATCCCACTTTTTCTCATAATGAATGTGCAGGTCGCTAAAGTCTGCAAAGCAAACCTTACTAAAGTGCTTTATTGATAGAACGACCCGGTTGTACTGTAGGTTCCCATGCGCAAAGATGCCCAGTGAATAATAATACTGCCGCAATGGAAGGTCACCGACGAAACTCTCTCCTTGAACTGAAAGAAAAGAGCTTACACACCATTGCATACGCGAAGAGGCACAAAAAAGAATAGCAAAATATTTGCCTTACGTATTCAAGGAATGTTCAAAAATGGCAACTATGAACTGTTGAATAATTATGAATAAACGCTACACATCAATTTACTCGGCTATTGAACTCAATGAACTGAGACCACACGCAAAATGCAATTTTGTAACTTATGAGTTAAGCAGCTTAAAAACCATTAATAGGCTAATATCGTACGCATGTATACCGGAAGTCTGCTATACATTCAATTACTGGTCAGACAACGAGCAAAGAAGCATTACTTTTTCGTACGTACGCTCACCAAGTGAGCTTCAAAAATTTGAATTTGCTTTACCGACAAGTGATTCTTTATAAAGAAGCCGAAATATCTGCCAGTTGAATATAGTAGGTCGGTTTGTCGTCGCATAAATTTGGGTTTAAGCCTTAGCCTAAGGCTGAACAAGCCGCGAAGCCAAACGGCCGAATAGTTTTGAAATGAGAACATTCGTAGCAGAGTTGGAGGAGACAGACCGTTCAACCAACGGATGTCCATTGGACAGTAGCGTCAAACCATGTTACGAGGTCCTTACTTAATCTGGAAGCATAGTTAACTTTGGAAAAAATAATGCCTACCCAATGAACGGGTCAGTAGGAAAAGCTGACAGCGCATTTTTGTTGGTCCTGTGGCTGACTGTTTCGTAAAACCACAAAAAATGAAACTGTGATTCACCTATCCGAAGGTTTTCAACCGATAAAATTAAAACACAACCAAAGGAAGGACAAGAAACGCCGCGGGCAATGGGGGCGACCAAGTCGGCACGTAACGACGAAAACTCCATCAAAATGTGGAAGGAGCAAACTAAGTTCCCTGAAAGAGTTATTGCTCAAGAAGGGGTACCCTGCACCGGAAGGGTGAAGTGGAAAAACGCCCTAACACCCCTTGAGATATGTACTATAAAACCCTGAAATCGAGGGCTGATGCAGCTATAAAGCCCGTTGACCCTCTATTCCAGGCTTATGGTGCTTGACTGGAAACTTACTTAATGCTATAGTTTTAAACAAAAAAGCTTTGAATTAAAAAAAAGGAGAGCGGAAGGCCTGCTCTTATTCGGTTAGGAAATCGTTAAGAACAAACTGTAGACAAGTTAAGCCCGCCAAACGTATTTAACCAACGCAGAAGTGAGAAAAATATACTAGTCAGTACCAGCAAGAACACGTCCTCTTCGCCTTCGAACGAGTCGCTGTCCAAAAGCACCTTCAATTTCAGGTCGTAATGGGTTGGAACCACCACGCTGGGCACTCTACGAAACATGCGAATTTGCGGACGATTTGACTCCATGTGAAAGTAAAATGGTCGACGAAAAGGATAAAACCCCTTTATTCGATCGAATGGTCGCTGAGAAAAGGATGCAAATTAGTACGCATACAGTAATTAAAGATGGGCAGGTTAGATTATTCGTTGCCTGCAACTAACTTTTGCGGATTTTATAAACCATTTAACGCTGACAAACGCTAAATCATGCCACAAACTATGTATTAGCTCGTTGAAAATGTTCCACAGTTGACTAAAGTGCTTGGAGAGAATGATTTCGGTAACGAAGGCAAACTTGTTTGCCGAACTTTACTGTAGTGGTCCGCAAAAATTATTACGCGCAATGGAGCCTTCGACTATTGCCTATTTCACGATTTTTGTTTCGTTATTGCACCCAAGCGGAAAGCTAAGAAGAGCTGCGCAAGTAAGGCGGCAAAATAGATATACCGCTTTTCCTCAGCCATCTTCAATTACTTTTTTCATCCGGCCCGACGCCTGAGGCTTCTTGTCAGCATACACAACTTTTGTTTTAGAGGTTGAAAGACAAAAAAGCAGCAGAGCCCGTTTTTGAGTGGCGGTGAGGGTGCTTTCTTAAAAAGGCCTTCAGAAAAAATGCTACGCAAACAGAAGCAACCAATTATAAATAGCAAAACAAGAATAAAAGGGTGTTACTGAGCAAGAAGTATTTAATTAATATTAAGGGCGGGCGAATTAATATATGCTTGCATGGACGTTATGTCTTAGCTTGAGAAAAACGAAGCTTTTATTATGGGCTCAATCCTGTATCTTTAGCGTTGACGACCTGTTTCTACAGTCACAGTGGATGTAGATGCCGATAACGCAGCGTCAGTATAATGTTGGGCTTATGTTGCTTGCTATTGGTCTTCTTTCAAATATCGATTGCATATGCTATCATTCATAATAATAATAATAATAATAATAATAATAATAATAATAATAATAATAATAATAATAGGTATCTTTATTACGGCTTCTCCCGTTAAGACTTAAAGTAAAAAAAGGTTTTTTCTTTCTTTCCGGAGCTTTCAGGTCTTTCGCGACCCGTCTTTGACACTTTATCTCACCGCTGAAGACGGGTCGCGAAAAACCTGAAAGCTCCGGAAAGAAAGAAAAAACCTTTTTTTACTTTAAGTCTTAACGGGAGAAGCCGTAATAAAGATACCTTCAATATGAAAACGCACACTCCCGTACCAAAGCACCAGGTTTTCAATAATAATAATAATAATAATAATAATAATAATAATAATAATAATAATAATAATAATAATAATAATAATAATAAACCAAATAATTTCATTTTTTGGCTTCTTTTTGTACGGATTTTCTATGTCCCGTTGAAAAACTTTTATTAATAAACTGTCCGTAGCTTTCGGGTCCGAACTTGACCCGTCATAGGTCAATCCTCAGACCGCTGATGACGGGTCAAGTTCGGACCTGAAAGCTACGGACAGTTTATTAATAAAAGTTTTTCAACGGGACATAGAAAATCCGTACAAAAAGAAGCCAAAAAATGAAATTATTTGGTCCCGTATGAAGACACTATATCTTCAAAAAACAAATTAATAATAATAATAATAATAATAATAATAATAATAATAATAATAATAATAATAATAAATTGACAAATTTTGTGGATAAAACCTTCTGCTAACAGAGAACAGGATTTTTTCGCTTATGCATCCCGCTGTCTGAAAAATGCAGGTTCATTTCTGCTAACTGCGCGGCTTCCACGTTTTGCTCTTACTAGCAAGCTTGCCAGTTATCTTATTCCGCTTTTACCTAAACTGAAGCCGAAATAACAACCTTATTTTTGGGCTTACGCTTAGGTAAGAGCAGAACAAAATTGTCGTCAAACTTACAGTATGACAATGGCGCGCATTAGTAAGAATACCCGAAAAACCTTTATTTTTGCCTAATTTAGAATTAACATTTTCCTCTCACCAAGGAGTTAGCGTTTTGCGGCAGGAAAAAGAATCTATGGGTTTTGATGCTGCCTTTCTCCGCTAAAGGAGAAGAATCGCGATATGCCAAAAACTAAATTTTTTCGGTATCCATGACGAAAGAGTATTGAAGCAGAAACTAAATAAATTATGTTGACGAAGTTGTTCTGGGCCTGAAACATGTTTTTGGTTGAATGGCGCTTACATAACGAAAAGCGAAGCCTTTGTGCAGCTTCAATGCGGAAGATGACGACATGGCATAACTTGTTACCGCTCTTAATATTATTGTCAAATCTTCTATAGTTTTTCGCGGGAAAGATTCTCAAGCGGAGAACCTTCCCTAATTTCCAAATCGCATGAAAGTCTATTCACTTTTATTCGGCTACGCGTCATCGAGAGCTTACATTTCTTTCCTCAGTTTGAGTGCTATAATGAGCCTTGTTTTGAAATTTAAAGGGAGAAAAAAGAACTATCCCTTTTTCTGCTTCATTGCAGCTCAATATCCCAAACCTACTCAGGATTTCGTCCCTTTAAGATTGAGGTTCCATTACCGCTTCAAACCACGAGGGGATTTTGGACTAATGGCAAATTCGATTTGATTTAGGCCCAATATTGAAGTTCAAAGCATTATACACCTCTACCCTTCGAGACCTGTAATTCAGGTCCGATTATGGTAACCTTTATGGATTTTTTCCGTTCCGAATTTTAACTCTAAGCTGCCCGAAATAAATTTACTTTTTGAAATTGCACGGAAGCCATGCTGAAGGAACGTTCCTCATTGTTTTTTGCTAGAATCATTCTTGGAGAAATTTGAAATTCGGGATTTTGATTTGCAGGATTTTTAACACACTTCTGTTTCGTCCGATCAAAAACCATCTGATTTGTCGATCTACGAACTCCAACAACGACGACGCTTCTTGGTCAAAAACTTGCGTTCGCATTTACCGTGTTGGTGGCGGAATTTTTAAATTCCAAAACGGTGCATGAATGTTCAACGTATGAGACGGAACGTTTTATTCAAAAAATGTTTTCTAAAAACGTAAACATACTCATAAAACTTTTTATGTTTTAACAGATTTTGCGATACGTAAACTAGATACCATAGCAGGCATGCATGAGTACGTGCATAAGCAGGAGCGCATTTTGATGACGCAACGACCCGTAAGTGCAAAATTCAATTTGTTTTTTTATTTTGACGATGTATGAAAACTCCACTTCTTCATTTGTGGCAAATGACAATTCATATTTTTTATTTCAATTAATTCGTCTATTGGTTTACCGTTACGACTTTCTTGCGCAGAATTGGATTTTCTGGGACTGCGTCATTGTTTTACCGTTGTTTTTTCAAAATGTTAACAAATGAATATCGCAGTTCAAAAGTCAATTGGGCATTAAGTCTGACGAACTAAAAGTTGGGCCTAAAATGAGAATTTAAATATTTTCAAAATAATAACGTCATGATTCATGGGTTCAGCTCGCTAGCTTGACATAGTCATGCTTTGTTAATTGACAAAACTGAGGAAGGATATTTTGCAAAGTTTTGCCATTCGACAAAGATGCGATGCTGTACGGGAAATAGCTAAGGGATTTACTTGATGAATTATAAGCAATCCGCCTTCAGTTGCCGCTTATTCAATGCTATAACATAAAAATAATTTTGCCGCTCATCTTTCCCTTCTCTACTGGCAGTTTTTTGAATTTCTAAGCCTCATCGTTATACTTCTTCATTTTTAGAGATCTACGCAAGGAGACAGACGTGCTTACCGCAGTCGGCCTTCTTCAAGTTTTATTCGAGCTTAGAATCAGGCGATAACTCTCACGCTATAATGCGACGTCGCGCAGGCGCATACAAATAGGCAGGTATGAAATTTCAACTTGGCCATTGTTTAGAGCTCTTTTACAATATTCGCAATTACTTAGCGGTGCTTATAGGCCTCGAGTATCCTTGCTTCCGCAGTTTTCTTTGAAGTGACAGCAGTTGGAGCCGAGGAATCTTCAGCTTTCCAGCAAAAGTGAAAAGTCAACAGCAAGTGGCGTCGATCGGTCATTTCCTTAAGACTTCCAAAGGTTTTCCGTCACAGCAACTCGGCTATCAGGTATCATCGCAGCGACATGTGGTCAATCAGCTCAAGGTGGATTGAACCAATTTGTTTCCAAAAGCGAATGTATAAAAGCCGCATAGCGGAAGCTTATTGTAAACAAGCGCAGCCCTAACAACTTCCCTTCACCTGTTCATCGCTTAGTTAACACTACTAACAGTCGATGGTATGTTCGTTTGGAAATGGACTCAAAGCAGAAAACGTAAAGAATGTCAGAAATGCAACTTACGCAAATAAGCAATCATGAAGCAAAAGTCAATATCTTTGATCTAAGCCTTTAAAGCTATTGCGCTGTTCTGAAATGCCTTGCTAAAACAGTCGACCGTACAGCAGTGCTAAATTGCCTGTCGAAGAGAGGCGTACGAGTTCAACAGTCCCCAAGACGGATTGTCTTAATTGTTCACAAGGCTGATCAATAGTTCATAGCATTTATTTCGTTGCCTTTGTCAACAGAGCAAATTAATTTAAATAGACAACGGACGAGTAGCTTTTTTTTTCAAGCGGTACCCGACAGTGCTTATATTTCGTTCGATTTCGACACATTTATGCAAATTAAATACAACCAGCAAAATTGATACGGACGTTACCGACTTGAGAAGCGAACAATTATTCTTCTATCATGCTGCCCAGGCGAAGAGTAAATAGAATTATTGAATAAATAGAAAAACGTTCCCACTTTGGGTATGCGGCATTCGTTACTTACGTTTGCCGGCGCGCTTTTTATATTATCCGGAGGTTGGTGGTGCTCCAGAGTCTGTCACCGCCAAAGAAAGCGAGCAAGCAAGAAAGTGTGAACAAGAAACATCGAGTTGGGCAAAATTGATCTCCATCACGAGAAGCCCACGTTGTTACGCTGATTAACGGACGTTTTTAAAAACTCTCTGGCAGACAAGTAATTAATTTTACCAATCTATGTGCGTCCAAACGTGCCTGACTTGTCAAGGCAGCCTAAGCATCGCATACTTGCTGGAATTGTCACTTTCAAGTGCTTCGGCGCAAAACGTTATCGGTCAAAACTAACTGCCCTTATAAGCTATTATCCAATAAGGTAAGCTATAGCGGTACGTCAGGTTGCTGGTGACAACACTTGTCGCTATACAACTTTTCAACGTGCGGCAAAACGACCTTCCAAGTTGGAAGTTTCAATTAGGGAAGATTGAAAAGACGTACCATCGTTGCGCCCTTTCGGGCAGACTGCGTCCAGCTGCTGCACTGACGTAGCAACAACAAAGCGGACAAAAAAAGGGAATATTCTCTTGGCTTGCACGTGCTCGTAATTCGTTCTCCACTCTGCGCGCGGCAAACAGGCTTAAGATAATGGGATACTTCAACGTCATCCAGCAAAAGTGAAATCGAACAGGTGCTAGTAGAGCTTGGCAACGTATCGTGATAAGATGGAGGATATCCGTGAATTATTCTACACGCTGAAAAGAAATTCCAAATTTCCGACAGCCTGTATAGCACTAAGCAGTTAGCTCTTGCCTGTTTGGTTGCTGCTCGTTGTTAGTGGATGAGGGCGGCTGAAATTGCGGTATAACAAGCTTGACAAATTCGTTTGTGTTTTTGTCTTCTTCCATTTGTTGTCGGGTTCGTTTTGCTCGCATCTTTCTACGTCTGATGAAAAGTGACACGGAACTGACGATGCAGCAAAGTAGAAAGATGACGAAACCAACAAGAAAAAAGCCCAAGGCGGCTACTATGACCGATTCCAACTCTTGTCCAAGACCAAGCAAGTCCATATTGATACACTGTGACCACTTGGGCTTAAGGTAGCCAAGCTAACCGTTTCGTCGGATAATGATAGAATGAAAACCAGAGTGCAAGAGTCGCCTAATCCATATGCTCAATAGGTCGACCGAGAACAACGAGTAAAGGGTAGTGGAAGAAGAAAGGCTGTCGTTCGACGCCATGCAAACAACAGGCGTGATCATTCACCCCATTATTTGAAACAGGGGTAATCGAAGGAACAATTGGGATGCGTTTTAGCGGTTCTTTCCCAATGGGACGAGTCGAAAGTTGCCCTGCTGGAATGCTTATCACTCAGCAACAACTAAAGCACCAATAAGGTCGGGATTTCCAAATCGACCGCACTTAACACCGTCGTTTCATTACTGCTGACACCCACGTTAATGTCCATGTCTGGACTGAACGAGTCTCAGGCGGCATTCTTACTGTACTTTTGCGCCACTGGTATTCAGAATGTGATGATGCCAAGTTGTGGCGAAATTTAAACCGTCTTTCGCATAGCATCACTGACCTTCATCCCTTCATGGGCTAAAATGTCGCGTCTAATTGTAACTGAAAGCTACTTTAATCCCATTATACGATAAGAGTGCCGTTAAACAAAGCGCATCGTTAAGAGATAGTGATCTGCGCGAAAGAACGTTTACTCCCTAAAGTGTCACCTCATTCTGTCACTGTTTTTGCCTTCGTCAAGGATCCCTCAAAACCAAGAAACAGCCGTGTGGCATCTTATTTGAAAAGGGCAGCGTTACTAACTTGCTTGCTAAAGTTGGTGAGTTTCGAAAACTGTGTGCACACGCAAACAGTTGTCAGAACTACATGCCTATTCACTGGCACTTTACAGCTACAGCACCTGACAGCTACTGACTGTGCGTGTTAACATTTATGTGCTATAGTACGTAAGATGTAAGCTGGATTCTCACGAGCGATTGTGCTTTAATAATTAAGGAGGACATGAATAACATAATCAACATCAACCGTACATAAAAATAAATTTTTATGTACGGTTGATGTTGATTTATTCGTCAGCGCATTGAATTCCGTAATAATAATGCTGCATAGCTTAAACATCAGTAGTGATAAGAGGTCAGACTATACTAATATTCTACGGAATCGGTATACTAAAGGTCGACTTGTTTTATCGTCACGCTGAGACTTATACGACAACGTGGTTACGGAAAACATGTAGGGCATAACAGTGGTTCAGATGGTTATTGTCTATATACAAAAGCTTTCAACTAGACGAAGAAAGGTTCCTTTCTTTTCGCCGACTTTTAAAACTGTTGCTGCTTGCCTACTTCCGCGGGCAGAACCGAAAGTGTGAAGAGCTGACAAACATAAACAACACGCTGCAAAACCTTCTTGCGAGAAAGGATACATGTGCAATGTTTTGCTGAAAAAACTGTACAATTATAGGCACGCGGGATGAACTCCAACTATCCATATTAATTCCACTAGTTTTAAAAGCACCGAAAAGAAAGTGAAGCTTCTGGAAGAGCGCTCGATAAACATAGGCTGTATAAGATGATGCTGAGAGGCTGCTCATTTCGTGGCATCCAGTCAAGGTAAACATTGCTCGCTAGTTGCGTAGCCCTGCAACCAACTGCTGATTACGCAAAATGTAAAGTGCGCACGCCGTAGGAATCCCGTTTAGCCGTCTTTTGGCTTGGCAACATTTCATCGTATTATAAACAGAATGAAATGCTTTTCGTAGACCATTCTTTGCTTTTGCATCCTTTTTGTGTCAACATATCGCGTTATACTGCGGAAGACGCGTACGCCGCGCGGTCTTCTTGAAGACGAAGCTTAAAACAGGAGAATGCTGCACCTTACTCGTCGTACTTTTGAAGTGTTACGTTGGAGAGTCTAATGCAAAAGCTACGTGATCTGGGCTGAGCAATAGGACGAGTTGTCAAGAAATCAATCACGCTGGTCAGACTACCTAAAAAGCGCTCAGCAACAACCGTCGTGATCTGCTTACGGGAAAGATAAATGGCGCAAGCAGTAATGAGGAACCAGCATGCGCGCGAGCGTACAAAAACTCAAAAAGTGGCAAAACTATTCTACGTTAGCTTACTTGATAAGGATTCTAGCTTGAATAGGGACTTTCAAAGTACGTACAGTAAATCTAAGATAAAAGATAAACTTTTAAAAATCGCGCGCGCGATATTCAAAACAATGTAAGCAGGTTGCAACGTTAGTTGGCTAACCTAGTGTCATAGTGTCCAAGAGCCTAGATACCCACGCGACAAGGTCATATCAACGGTTCGTGAATGCCGAAAACTGTTTCACCGCTACAACCTGTAAATAATAGTATTATTGCATCTTCGAAGAAATAAGAACGAAGACGATTTCTTTCGAGTGAAATTAATTTTAAATAGTAAACAGAAAACGCATCAAGAACAGATGAATGCATCACATGCATTAAATAGTGGTATTTAAAATCGTCAGCTGCTTTCAAATGCCTAGTAAAAGTTGCCATTTATGACAGCACTGTCAACAAGTGGATGGATGGAACGTTGGAGGTTCGAAGAAATAAAAACAAATTTTCGTCATTTGTTGAAGTACAGTTAGCTGAAGGGATTAATTTACCGCGCATAATCAGCGGCAATGATCGCCGCGATTAGATAATCGAAAAACGTAAAGTTTCTAAGCGAAGGCAGTTTCTTGATTAGGAAATAACCGCCTGGCGGTCATTGCTGCCCACCGACGAAGAAAATGTTCACTTAGCCAAAAGTGGACATTTATCAGGTGAAAACTTCAATGCAAACCATTGATCAATGGCGCTAACTGTCACTGCTAAGTTGAAAAAGGCCATTAAATGTCAAAAAGTGCGCAGAAAATTATACAATTACATTACGCTGCGACTTGCTGGTATTGCTTTTTAAACTAAAGAAGCAAACAAATCTATACAAAGGAAATGATGGCTCCCCAGGGCAAACTAACATCAGTTAACATAGATTACCTCACGAGTAAATAAATACTAATGCTACATACAGTGATGACCGGCTAATTTTGTGATTTTCTCAACTCTTTGTACAGCTACATGTTACGTAGCTTGATCATGCAGTTTTCAATGGATAATTAAAATGTTTTTAAAATTTCTCTTCCTTTCCAACGCGTACAAAACACGAAGAACCAATAAAACACCTCACGCAATTCTTACGCTTACAAGAGCTGCAGAAGAGGCATCGAAAGGTTGGATGTACTTCGTATTATTAAAGAAGAAAAACCCGCAACCATTAACGTGCTAACAAGCTTAGCGCGCAGCTTTTGGAATACCTTTTTTCTTTAATTCAAAATAAAGTCTAAGATAGCCTGTATGCCATTCAGTGGTCGGCGATTTCATTTACGGAAAATCAAACGCCTTTTACGAAGTTTACAAACTTTGTAAACAAAAGAAATCTTGGTCTGCCCGTTCATTTTTATTGAATTCTTTAGAGGCCTTCGTAAAAATCAATCAATTCCGCTGTAAACACTAGAAAGCAGAGCAATGAAGATTTTAGACGTTTTTCTATTCACGGGATGAAATAGGCTTTCCGAACCAAATGCAAGTTTTGAATGTTTGATAGTAAACACTACCTTGTTCAAAAAAAGGAAGTGGATACGCATGGAAAGACGTGGCTGTTCCTAAGATCAAAAGTCGAAATCCCGAATAGACCGAAATATCGAATATTGACGCTGTTGTACAGGTCAAGCGACCAGAAACTGCAGAGGGTTTAATTCTAGAATAGGAAGGAACTCCAAACGAGCTGATATCCCGAAAGCCGAATCTCACGCATACTTCACATGAACAAGTGGTTCCATTATGCCTGTTTTGTACTGATGATTGCTAAATAAGGAATAGCTTCTAAACATGAAAGCACCTTTGTATCGCAATCCTGCTATCATTGCACCTTTACAGATGATCTTTGACGTACCTTGCTTGTCTTTACTTTTTCTTCTAGACTTCCAAGTCATATTTAAAATTTGATTTTCGGGATTCGGGATTTCAAGTCGTTCAGACTTCCTTATTGTTCGGGAATTAAACCCGCGCAAACTTCCCGGCAGTTTCGATGATGTTCCATTTTATTCGACAATGCTAGTTTTCCGCATTTGGACTTGCGGTATTTTGAGCATTCGGGAAATATAGTTTCAGGCCCATGTTTTAAACCCCATTAAATCGTCCACGCAGACGCTAAAACTAGCGCAGTAGCAGCCAAATGCTTGCTACGCATAACTTTTGAGAAACGCTTTAATGGATTGAAAAAACACCGTGACGTCATTTGAAAAATTTGAATTGCAGGCAGATGTTGCTTTTGCAAATATGCAAAACTAGTTTGGATGCCGTTCATTGCAACAGGTGCGAAACAATTGTTCGGCAAGTTGGGCCCAACCTCGACTGAGCCTCTTAGGATATCCCATGCATACAAGAAAACTTTCCTTACAAATGCCCAAAGGATTTACGGACATAAACATTCACGCAGACGTGAGAACCGCGCGTTAACTTAGTGCCCCATCAACTAATCACACAGCATGATCGTGGCAGAGTTTCCCTTCGATGAACTGTAAGCTGATTTTCGGATCCAACTTTACCCATTGGAAGTTCAAACTATTGTACCTGGAAAGTCTTCTCCTTCCTGAAGATTCATTCAGTATACTCAGGATGAGCAGAATAGACGATGGATTCTAGGAAATGCCGCTTGTCTATATGGCTTTCTGCTGATGATTTAATTTCTCATCTTTTCATATACCCCGGCTGGCTTTACCTAAATAGAGTCACTTCTTTAAGAATTTTCTTCCAAATTTTTCGCGGTATTCTTACCCCGTTAATAATACTGTGAAAAATCTAGATGAAACATTTTAAAACCCCGTTACGGAGAAAAAGAAAAAAGAAAACTTCTTTAAACTTTGCATTTTCCCCGGATATCCAACTAAAGCAATCTTGGAACTTTCCTCCTACGTTAAACAACACGAATGCGTGCAGCCGCCATGCATTGATCATTCCGCCTTGATCGTCTTGCGTCATCGAGAATTTGAATTTTAACTAAGAAACCGGATCTTCAATTAGCTTGCTTAAGTAATGAACTTTGCTGGTACAGATCTGCTATGTAAATTAGAGAAAATAAGATTATTTGCGCAGAGGTCGCAAGAGTTACCGGATAATCGAAGAAATCACATCGACGAATGCAAATATTGAACAATAGAAATTTCAAGACGACATGTTTAAACATATACATCCAGTTCCGGGATTGCTTTGAGAGAGCCGAAAGGGAACAACAAACTCCCTACGCGCTTGCACAAAAGTGACGAACGGCTGCAAAAATAAGTTGGACATATGACAGCATACTGCATACGCATGTACAATTCGCCTTGGCATAACTACCGCAATGCGGATTGGCTGATAAGGCGGTAAGTTCGATTTGTTTAAAACTTAATTTTATTTATAATTCCAACTTGCATACCTTTACAAACATCAGAGAAGAATAATACGCGGCGACTACAGATCAGCGTTAGTCTAAATATAAATTTCGCTGACTTTGGCAATCTATTCTGCTCGTTTGCTGTACGCTAAACCTTTCAACAGCAATCCGTGTACAACTTTTGCTGAAGGAACTTTCAACCCTCAATGATCCATTGATAATGATTCTACGTCATTTCCCCATGAAACCATTTGCTTCTTTCTCACCGTAAACAAGAATGCAGTTTGCTGTTCCGATGAATCAGACGTGCCTTTTTCGCAAATATTTGAGCACAGTGAATACACGTAAATAAAATCCTACTGACATGCCAAACGCTGACCTTAAGACTTTTTGAAAAAAGGTTTTTAAATAACAGAAGCAAAGTGTGATTCTTATATTTCATTTTAACAGTAGTACAACATTGAACGGGTACAACTAAAAAGTAGATGCTAACTTTTTCAACGAAAAACTTTATTTGTCGTAGATGCGTTAATGGGACGTTGAATGCTGAAGTTGCCTTCGACAGTGCTGTGAAATAGAGTAGAAAATTTCATTTACGCAGCGCAAGAATGGCATTGCGAAAAAATTGTAGCATAAATATACTTAAACTGCTCCAAGTGACTTTTGCAAAAAAACACAGCGTTAATACGTTGTTGATTACAGCGAACTTGAAACTTTCAACAATGCCACTCTTTTCCCAAAGGGAAAATTAAAAAACGGAAGCTGCCCGCTAAATCATTCGGCATCGACGAAGACTGTGCGCGGGCTTCAAACGCGCCCGCGCATCGCTTTTTGAAGTTGTGCTAATTTTCCAAATAAGACTTCGCAGCCTAGAAGCGCCCACTGCTGTATAATTGAAACTTCTTCTGTCAGCTGACTGATGTACGGTTTTAAAAAAGTGGACGCAACAATTAACTTAATGACGAAACGAAAGCAATGCAAATTGAAGCAAACCATTCAACAACTCAGCCAGACAAATAATTAACAAATTTTCAGGCGGTTTTTACCACATGTTAATCGTTCAGCATTCGCGTAGGCTTAGGCGCAGTGCGAATAGAAGCAAGAGGGAATCCTAAGGTATACAGGAAGTACCTTTGCCAGCAAACAGTAGCAAACTGAGCAGAGACAACTTGCGAAGTCTCAGTTGCCAAAAACGTACACGTTAAGTTGCTATGCGAACCGACCTGAATGCAACTTGATTACGGAAATTCATTCATATTGATTTTAAAAACAAGTTCACAAGGCGTTTGGAAGTTAAAAAATGCAACAACTCTGCGTTTCAATTAAAATGTACTGTCATTACGTCGTACTCGAATATTAAACTTTTTATACTTTTCGCAGCGCAAAATTGCACCCGGTGAAAATGCCCTAACGGTTAAGGAAAGCAATGTCACTTTTGCATCAAGATATCGTAAAGAAGACGGACAAACAGATAAGCAAACATTAATGACCAGAAAAAGTTTTAACATAGCCCTTTTATGGCGCTCACCTCTTGAAAATCTTCACTTGCCATCTGTGATTGTGCTGACCAAGTCTTTACATCATTCCGAATCAGTATACGACCGTTCGACTCCGGTTCAGTCTACTTATTAGTGCAATCATTCCGCTTTTACTTTCTCGGAAAACCCCATTGACTATGCTGATTATTTGTGGGCACATACCATGCTGGAAAAGAATGCATCAAAATGAGTCTGAAGCGATTAGTAAGCTTTGAAAATGCCTTCGCATTTCGCGGAAAACAAATTTAATACTTAAAAACAGGTTAACCTTCGAAGTTCTTACATCTAAAGAAATTAATCAAAAATGTATGCTTCTACAAAGGCATATTATACTAAGTGATACGGTTAGAGTGCAGCAAGGCGGAGAATTTTATCCCTCAAATTAAAACCATGATTTTGTCCGTGATTTTTCCATTTTCCTATCCGATTATCACCGCGGAAGGGAGACAGCAATAGCAAAAATGCCTTTCGAGACTGACCTTCCGTAAGGCAACAGTACGCATTTCCATTTTTCAACTTTCTGCTTTGTACTGGACTATTCGGAACCCTTTAGTAATGCGTGCGACACATCTGGAAAACTTTTACAAAGCGACTTCAGTGCTTTCGTCGAATAATGACTTCAATGTTCTTTCCAACTACTCCACAAGAACGTATGAGAAAGTGTTCGAAGGTTACTACAAGCATTCTAAAACACTATACTGGCCAGGGAACTTTATTTATTATGGAAATAGCGAAACATAAGCAAAATACAGCTATTCATTTAAAGATTCAAAAGATAATTGGATCTGAAAAGCCGGCATAAAGAAAGCTTTAAAAGTTCAGTGAGACGCTAAACAATCATTGACCAGGGTCATAATCCCGAAAATCAAAAATAAGAGTCGGTGGGAACCCTATTAGGGCATTTTCCTTGTAGCGGTTCTTGCATTTGCAACCGATTCAAAACTTTGACCTATTCCCATATTTATATTTTTGACCATTTCGGATTTGGCACTATTCAGTATGCCGACATTTTACTGCATGAACATTATTGCGCATTTCAAAGCATTTGGCACTTCTACAATTCGAGACTCAGTATTTCAGCTCGCGTAAATTTTCCTTTTTCTGAATTGTGACTTTAAGTTATATCGGCCATAAATATTCGTTTGAACTTGAACGAAACCCCACTTAAAATGAACACACTTCGCTCTTTTTGTCTCTATGGTATTTTTGAGATTCGTGATTTCAAAGTAGACTCTCTTGCTGACGAGATGATTTGAGTAGTGCATTTTTCAACGTATAGCAGCAATACATGCACATCCATTGAAACGCATTCAATTTTTGTTCTCTATCGCGTTGGTACCACTTTCCGACCGATAAGGAAATGTCAGCGCAACTAGCGGAGCAAGCTTTGTCAAAACCTACATGACATCCTTTTATAAATAAAACCGAATGATTAAAGAATTAGCGAACAGATAGCAGTTATTATACAGACAGTGTAAAATCAGGTTAACTGCGTCCCATTTGCAAACATAACTATTCGTACCGTATAAAGGGCAACTTGCCTTTTAAAAAATTAAAATGCAACATGCGTTCAATACGCCGCAAAAGAATTCTTAAACCTTTCCTATTATTTGTCCGTAACGCTCTCGCAGTCCACTGATTCAGTACATGCTGTTATCTTTCGTGCCAAGAAGTACAGGCTTAGGGTAGGAACCTCCAGTCTGCTTGTTAAATATTTTTACAAAACCTTTTAAGCCTAAAGGTAATATTGATAACACGCCGTGGGTTAAGCCTTAGCTTAACGTTCAGTTTAAGGTTATTAGAGCAAAAAATAAGAGAGCACAAAATATATCAGTAAATAGCGGCTGGCAGATAATGGCAAACGCCTGAACTTTTAATATAAACTTAAATAATAATAAAAACATTCTACTAGGGACTAACAACTCATGTTACCGAAACACAACACTAACAAAAAACAATAAGGTAGCATAGAAGAACTATCTGAAACTACGCTGTGACTACAGCTGATTAGGAATGAATTCTTCAACTAACCAAACGATTACGGCCAGCGAATAGGTGAGAATGACAACCATGTTGCAACGAGACGTAGTGTATCTAATCTATACAGTCTGCGGAGGAAGATGGGTGGCGTATTGACAGGTTTTATCGCAATCATGTTTGCACTCAGAACTGAAATGCATTGCAGTTCGAATACCGCAGCGTCTTTATGGGACGTTTCCGCCTTACAAAAAGTAAGTACACAACCGTTATTGGTAATTTACAGTTTTTTGAGAGTCAGTAGTAGAAAGTACCTAACATTCGACCTCGCTAGACAGCTATACGCGGCAGATTTCGAATGAAGGTGCGGCTGAAACTTACAGCATAAACAAATAGCCTTTTCCTGCATTAACATGGCAGTTCAATAAGCCCTTCCATCTGTGTTAATCTAATGCTGGGCGGCAAAGGAAAATTACGTAAGCATAACGTTAATTTCTCGATTGCCTTCAGCAGAATTTCAGGTCAAACATTGAGCAACATTAAAACCTCGCAATAATATTAGTAAGACAAACAATTTGTTCCTGTTTACAGCGTGGAAAGGAAAGGAATTACAGAACTGTTGACGTGGATCAGATAAGCGCATAGTTCTGAAGAACGTGAATATTAACAGTGTTTAGCAGCACTGAGCTGACATGCAGGATATGCAGTTTCTAATGCTTTAAAAAAAGGCTTGGCGGTTTCTACCTTCTTTACAAGTGTTTTCGCGTCTTTACAAACGATTCAAATTATTTCGGCAGTTTAGAGGAGTTAACACTTGTGTTAATATAAATAAACTGAATCAGTCTCAGGAGTGCAGGCTAACAAAAAACAACAAACAGAGCAAGGAAAATAACTGCTAACAAGTGTAACACTAATTAATACCTACTACGGGCCTTTGCTCTTTGACGTGTTGAGTATCGAATATCGAAAATACTGTTAAAAAGACGCATGAAGACTTGCAGCAGCTGCCTTATTGAAAACTATATGATAAAGTACCTTAAAATTTATTAATATACGTTTGCAAGGTCACATATTCTAAGTAGACACTACAAAGCCTGATTTTAGCTTTTTGTAAGGCAACGGTGCTCCGCGATCTTCTAACAGTTATCAATAGTTTCAGAACGCCTTATCAGGTTCCTAGCTTGAGCGGCTGTATATCCTCCTCAACAATATAACAGCGTCTAAAAAAGCTCCTGAAAAAGAATTTGAGACTTAGCGCAGTACGGACGCATTCCAATTTCTAAATATTATGACTCCATTGGCAGCTACAAGTTTCCCCACTCTTAGCTGTAGTAGAGACGTTACGTGCACAAGGTTTCAATCTGTCAAAACTGCGATATGTCAAAAGAACGAAAGAGCTACAAACTATCATAAATATGTTATTAATATAAAGGCACAACGAAAGCTGCATTGATTAATAACGCCTAAAAATGCTAATTTTGTTTAAAATATTGATGAAGTATTAATACAAAAACGGAGTGTCTTGTATATATGTACATATACATATATATAACATAATACATAATACAACATAATACATGCACAGTTTCCCATAACATACAATTTCCCGCAAAAATATATATATATATATATATAGTTTCCCATAACAGCAGCAACGAATGCACCGTAATTTTTGCGTGCCTTAAGTAAGTTTTTTAAATTCTTCTTTGAGGCGGTAGAAGAAACTTCTTTTCATTTTCTTACTTTATTCTGGCTAAATCCAGGGATTGGTGAAAGAACTTACACACAAAACGAGCAGTGCACCTGCGTGGCACAAGCCAAATAAGCAATCATATTTGGTCAACAGAAATGACAGCTAAAAAAAGGTTTAAATATAACGCATGCTTTAGGTGTATTAAAAAGCTCTTGGTCTAACTACAAGAAAGCAACTCTAAAGTCGATCAGATGGACATCTGTAGACGCGAAAAACGTTAACAAATCATTCTGAGAATAAGTTTTCAAGTTGTGCTGTTGGAGCGCAGCCTGACTTTTGTGCAAAGACCTCTTTAACTAGTCAATTTACCACGAAAACAATTTCCGCCCCAGTTCATTCGGCAATGATCAAGTGCAATTACCTCTTGAAGGACAGCATGCCTATTTCGTAAGGTGAAACGATTATTTTTGAAATGTATCGAATTCGCACAAGCAAAAATATTTGAATCGCAAGTATTCGTGCACATATTCTCTTAAGAAGGAAAGATGGTCAAACGAAAGCTGTAATAAAATATATTCACGTATAGCATCCCAAAATGGCGCTGACATAATATCTTCGGCAGCACATTATTCCAATGGGTTTAAAGCTAGATAAATTTTAAACGTATATTCTTAAAAAGCATTAGAATAACTACCGCTCTAAGATTAGTAATACGGCAGCTTAAAAACATCAAACATACTCATTGTTTGTCTTATTGAGCAATGAAAACAAATTTCAACGTCAATGCAAAAATAACGTAGAGCGTTACTGGTCGTCTCTGTTCTTCGGGCGGGAAGGTTGTTCCGTACGCGCGGCCACACGAGTAAAGTTAAAGTTCAAAAAATCAAAAACCTTATTTACATTTTACACTTACAACAGTTGAAGAGGATGTGGACAGCGTTTGTCTAACTTCCCTTTAAGGTTTTAAATCCTACGTTCAGCCGGGAATGCAGAAGTCATTATTCTCAACAAGAACTTTCTTCTGGCGTAACACTGAAGTTGTGAAAAATAATGTAAAGCGGAGGGAACAGCGCCATATGGTTTTACACTGAGTGTGATAACTTAGGAAGCTAAAAGTTTAATTCAGTGCTATAAGCAAACATAGCAGCTAGATAAGCTTGCAGCTACGTGTCGTTGCCAAGTAAAGCTGTCTGAAAATTTTTGTTAATAATATTATCACTTTTACTGTAAGAAAAAGTGTTGACAGCAACCAATAGTATGTATTATTAGAACCACTAGAAAATCTAAGGAGAAACATAACTATTATGCAATGGATTTTCCTTGGTCGCCTATCATTAATTAATCGCAAAGTGGAGCGTGAGAAACCCAGTTCGCTTAACAAAGGGATGACGAGCAACTTTTGCATGCATAAGCAAGCAGTGAATATTATTCATAAAAAACCCTTTTATTGTAAAGTAACTGAAGCAGTTTGTCCTGGAAAATTAAAAGACGCAACGGACGACTGTATGCTATTGATTCCATCGTAAAACAGAAGGTATTTTCAGCAATCAGTTTTAGTACATGATTGTTCAATTAAGAAGTACTATAGACCGTTGTGGCAAGCTTTTCCATTACGAAGAAAAAATTAATTAACATAGCGGAACTTTCGGATCGCCTCTGAGCAGGAGCAATCTGAAAGCTTCACTTCTTTGATAAGTTTTTCTTCACAACGAGCGAAGAAGCTAGAAAAACATATAGCAAAGTTATGAGGGTCAGTTCGCACCCACTTTGCCCTACAGAGAGAAAAGTAATAGAAATAATTTTAGGCAAAGCATAGGCATGCGTAACCAGGATTAGTCATTGCGCAAGACTAGCGTTTAATTATTAAACAAATGGCCGATACCCGCATTTCTGAATGATAAACTTTACCATAAATGGAAACGAACAATTCCTAAAGCCCTTGATCCACATGAAATCTTTCTGAGGCACGGAAAATGGAAAATTATAAAGACAAATTGAAAATATTTAATTATTCTCATTTAAGAACCTCCACGAGCACTGATAAAATCCAGATCAAGGCATATGTTCTAAAGTTAGCGAACTGGTAGGAATACTGAACTACATCTATCAAAAACTGTTCTGTATCACAAGCAGAATCATTTAATCTAAAACAGGAAGGGCAAAAATAAAGTTTTCGTAACTGACTACCTATTTAATTACTTTATATATGGTATATCACAATGATGCATGTATATATGTTGACAGTTGGACAATATGGGACCGACTTGGAAGGTTTATCAAAACGCTGTAGACTATTTAGCGTTTGGATAACCTTTTGGTTAGCAATGAAAAACTAAATAAGGCTGAATGCAAGTACACACGTGTAGCATACTCTAGTTGCACTCAACAACTGCCAACATTACTTGCTGGGCAGCCTTCTAATGCGTTAATATTAATGACAGCCAGTGGCCAGTAATGTAAAAGTTTTAATAAAATTTGCATACGCATAAAAAGTCTATTACGTACTTTCAACATGTTAATGCATTCGCACGTTAGCTTTCTACTAATTAGTCATTTTATCTGATGAATACAAAATTGCCTTGACGAACGGCTACCGAAATAACCGGAAGAATTAGGTGGCAAAAAGTGCCAAGCAATACATAAACATAAGACGATGAAGAAACTGTTGCATGGTAATCAATGCCAGCCGCAACATTTTGGCACTCGTTATAGCAAGCATCGCGGTTTCACCGTGAGCCGGTCGTGTAACATGCTTTTCAGACTTTGCCAATATGCCACGTCGATGTCCCACGCATTTGCGTAAGTTATTAGCAAGCGTTCACTGCATCCTCCTGCGGTGGATACGTGACAAGCAGTCAGTCTTCTGTAAGCTTATCATAAGAAAAGGCAGCAGCTACCATGAAAAACAAATAACAATCACCTGAGGGCATCTGTTTGTTCTGAAGTAATCTTTTTCACTGAGTTTTCCAAGGTCGCGTCATATTTCCTCACTTTGCTTAATTATAATCCATTCGGGACTGGATTATGGGAACCTGATTCGGGATTAATGAAAACAATGCCTGACACTGACGGCCAGCCTACGTTTTTATTGTTCCACAGCTTTCCTTCAGAATAGTGCGCATGAAAACTCAGAAGAAAGAATGGTTGCTCAGCATATATCTTTACTCCCGTACGGTGACCTGGAAAGGCGAAGCAGCCTTTAAGGCGGCGTCTCCTTTGAACGTACGCAAAGTATTCCTACACAATAGCAGTTTTTTTGTCATTGTGGGCTTACGTGATTGATGCAACCGCGTCTGCGTGATTTATAGAACCTATCAAGAAGCCGGCACAGTGGCTGCCTGCGTATCCGGAGGCAAGCGGCAAACCGAGTAACGTAATGAGAAACGTTCAAGGTGCTTTCCATCAAGACAGCAACATGTCGTCAAGTCTTTTGACTGAAACAACTTTTTTACAACCTGTTATTCCACGGATAAATAAATTTTTTTAAATGGGTTATACAATTTCAGAACACGCCGAATAAGTTCCTTTCAAAGTTTAAAAGAGCAACAACTCTGACTGGAGGCGCGCCTTACTCATACTGCCTAATGTATACGAAGTAAAAGACGGCAGAAAAATCTGTACAACTTCGTGTTATAGTTAGTACAATTCACACCTGCTCGAGACCATCATATCGTTGCTGCCTTCCTGCGTTGAAGATCGAAAAATGTCCGCCGGAATTTCGCTGCGCCGCCCTATCTACCGTCAGGTCCGAATATTTCAACTTCATCAACTTCGAAACGGATAACTAACAATGAGTTACAGGAAGACATTGACCGATGCGCTAAGCGCAAAGCAAGTGAGCACCTATCCCTGCTAAGTCAGGTCAAAGTGCCCAGACGTGTCAGCACGAAAGGACTTTGGGCGGGCGTTCAACGACGCATACCTTGCTTAAGATGGTTGCCCAAGTATAACTTTAAAGAAGACTTTGTCAGTGACATTATTTCCGGTCTGACAGTTGGAGTAATGATGATTCCCCAGTGTAAGTACACTTTTATTTACTCAAAAGACGTTTAGGCAAACTCTGCCTACGTTAAAATGAGATATATGATACCCCGGACTGTCGTTCAAACAAGTCAAACCGGATACTTAAGACTAGTACAAGCAAGTACTAAGAAAGAAAGGATTAATACCTTTGATGCAGAGCGTCGAGATTTCGCGAAATCCAAATTTATCCAGCAATCGCCCATTACGTAGTACTCATAGTGAAGACTATAAACAACATTAATTAGGTCAATGTGTGATTACAACTTTTGTTTCTGCGATTTCCCGAAAGGGGTAATAGAACGAAAAGCAAACTTCTCAACATTCCGTAACCTCTGATACTGCTAGTATGAATATCTTAGTGATTTACGCTAAATAAAGCAAACAATAGTAAACATAAAAAGAGAACAGCTCAACTAGACAAAGTGTTCATTAGTCGAGCGTGCGGTTTTCATCTTCGAAGCCTCCGTTGCAATAAGACAAGTCACGTCGATGAACAGTTTCGACGTTCAAGCCGTACTGAGCAATAATGTTCTAAGAAGTTCCGCCATCCGTAAGAAGTAAAAATAACTATTCAATTAAGACCTAAAGGCTATTCTAAGTTAAAAAAATAAAGTATTCATGCCAAAGGGACAACTCCATTTATTGAACACGTATTCGAAAAGACCTTTTGCCATTGTGTAGTCGATTGTTACTAAAAACGATGTAGCATCAATCTTCGAATGCCGGAACTTTTAAGCAATTATTTTCAAGTTTCAGAGGTTTGATGCCGCTTATTATTGTTTGTAACAACGTCAGGATTAACTTTTCGCATCTAGTTCTAACGAAGTAGGCAGAAATGACGTCATTAGATGATGGTCTGCTAGTGAGGGTTCTAAGTGTCTGTATTTCCACCCGTAAACCGTAAGGAATACAGCGCATCGCTTCTGCGGTTAGGATCGAAATCCCGAATGAGTTGAAAACTAGCTGTAAACGGTGGCCTCATGACAGTTCTGCATTTCAACTATAACGATGCTTTCAAACCGCAGCTTTGTTGTTTCTTAAGCCACCGTAAAGCATTTTCGAAGTACAGTTGGTAGATTATTAAATATGTCAAATAGAGTTTAGAAGAAAAGACAAAAAATGAAATCAGCCAACAGTGCTTCGACGGTGTTCCGTAGCGACCCAAGAAACGACAAGACTGCAGTAGAAAAACAACTTTATAATTCAAGCACGTCTCTTATTTAGAAGCTGCAAATGCAGAACCGCCACAACGTTCCCCTTCACAGTGAGTTTCCAATCCATTCGGTATTTCACCCTTCCGGATATTGACCGCCATCAGTCGGCTTGGTATTGACATGCTCGCTTTCGAGTTTTTTCACTCAAGAAAACAGAACGACCGTTATAAGCAAGGAGTGCCTGCACAGTATTTTAGAACGGATCATTTAGGAGATTTACTGCCAGTGCAAAAGTGTGCATCAGACTCAGGCGGGAACTGTAATTCCAAACGCTGACGAAATTTCATAGTTAATCTTTTGGTTCACGGGTTCGGCTTGTTTGTGTATCTGTAAATAAACTTCAAAGTGCCCTACCAACGAATGGATGAGCAAATTGTTAGAGAAAATATAGAACAATTCTATACCGTACGTTTCGGAACTGTTCTTGCTGACGACGGAACAAGAGCACTTCCGAAACGTACGGTATAGAAATGTTCTGTATTTTCTCTAACAATTTGCTCATCCATTCGTTGGTAGAACATTTTAAAGTTTATGTACAGATACATCAAACAGGCCAAACTCGTGAACCAAAAGACCAACTATGAAACAACCTAAGCCTGTTAAAAGACATCCTCAAACTTCAAAATGGCGGTTAATAATGACCATAAATGATCATAAAACGCTGAATGCGAAACAGCGTATCAAGAATAGCGTTGCTAAAAATGGGAGGCATAAAGTTTTACTTCGAAAACAGGCTAGTTTCAGATCGTACGTCGTCCACCAACAGCGTACCGTAAACTCATCTAAAGATGAGCAAGATAATAACCAGTGTTTCGAAGAGAGGGATACACTACAGCAGTTTAAAACAGCCTTTGTAAACTATCCTAACGGATTCGTTTCATAGGAGCAAATTATTTTCATATCTTTGAAAACCTTGCAATTTAAAACGCTTATTCAGTTCCTCCCAAACATTTTTGAATATTCCGATATCAACATTAACTTGTCTTTTTTCCATTTACTTACTCTATGCTTTTTTCTTTCCTTTGTAATTCCACGCATTCAATCAATTAATAAGTAAGATTGACTTTTATCAACGGGGAATCACCATATTGCATACACGCATTTATTGTACGCTGACAGTCGATCAGGTAATATTGCAAAGCTCTGTATTTTAAAATATACTAATTTTTTTAGCGGAAAAAAACTCTGCTACACGAAGGAACAAGGCCTATTAATTATAAGTATAAATATAAACACAGTAGTTGCTATTGGAAAAACTCATTTCTTCACTACCATCGAACAACGGTTTATGCGGAAACCTTTTTGTAACAAAAAAGTTGCCTACTAAGCTATTGAAAGCTTAGAAAGGAAAGCATAATCAGGAAGTATTAATATTAGCGATTATGCTTGAGTACAAAGTTTATGCTTAATTTAAGTCAAGCAGCTTAAAAAACAATATTAGAAGAAGGGCGGTCTATTCTCTAAGGCCCATAAATAGAAGAAAATGAGTATAATCTGGTAAAGTTCGAAACAATAGCCAAACAAACTCGGATGCATTTCACTTATTTGCATATTTAAGAAAAGTTACAATTCCTGTCAGACCATACTACGATTTGGAGCCGCGCATGATTTCCCTATTTTATCGTTGTCATCTCCATCGTTCAAAAAAGAATTAGCTCACTACGAAGAGTTGCTGAGAAAACTGAAATGAAGCAAGAAACAGTCGTCGCTTCTCAAGTCGAGCCGTTTGTTGGGCAATTATTTAAATAATAATAAAATTAAAATTAGTAGGACTAGCTTTATTACATTTGCGCGAAGTTGTTGGATCCGTATCCTAACCTTTTAATAAGCGAAGCTCTAAGGGCTAACCACGTTCGACAACTGACGCTGAACTCGACAGTAGTCAAAAAGGCCGCGAATAGCTACGAAGGGTGAAGATACAAGTTTAAACAGATAAAATTATATTTCTTCGAACTATCAATAAACCGAAGCAGAATCAGTAAGAATAAAAGCAGCGTTGAAATAACATACAAATAGCTAAATAAACAAACAAAGCAGAACGGAATAGCAAAAGTTAATAAATGTAAAAGAAAGACTAAGAAAATATAGCACTGGTAACAATGGCATCAAACAGAATAAACATAAAACAATTACGAAGGAAAGTAAATAAAACACAAACAAAAACGTTTTGAGACTGTTACGAGAAAATGCATCTTTCATATTATGAAACAAAGAATAAAATAAAATTTTCGAAAGCTTTATCAATGTCTCATGGGACTTCAGAAAGTTCGGTAAATGGTTTAATTGCCCCATGCATTCTTATAATCGTTCTTGTTTACTCCACAACCAATTTTTGCTAACTTAATTTTACTATTTTTAGTTTTATGTTTTATGTCTTACTTATCTCGTATTGTCGTGATACTAGCTTTGTTTTATCAGCCTATTTAATTGATTTTACTATCAGCGTTACTACAGGTTGTCAAAAATTATTTTTACTTTTGTTACCTACTTTTGCAATCGCAGATGGCTGATAAGACTTAAAAAGGTTAATAATTTTTTTACAAAAAAATATTTATGGCAAATAACGAAAAATCACATAATAGTACGATAATT
The DNA here is from genome assembly GCA_037903355.1 of Trichuris trichiura. Taxonomy (NCBI): domain Eukaryota; kingdom Metazoa; phylum Nematoda; class Enoplea; order Trichinellida; family Trichuridae; genus Trichuris; species Trichuris trichiura. The sequence continues at coordinate 52,298 of JBAJFE010000040.1, forward strand.
AGTGAATAACTTCGCCTACTAAAAGAGAGTACATCTGCGTTGTTACACGACCATTGAATTTTTCCCATTCGGCACTAAGAGTTACTTCGTTGTAGCGATGGCGTACGGCACGTTAGCTGGATTGGACGCTGCCCATGGATTATACACATCGTTCTTTAGCGCAATATTCTATTTCCTGTTTGGAACAAGCAGGCACAACTCTGTTGGTAGGTGGCCAACGAGTTGAAATCTTTTATTTCATAGCGCCTTTTCGGCCATCGGGCTTTTAGGTGTCGTAGCAGTGACCAGCATGATGGCCGCTTCGACTCGCTACCGCCTTGCCCCTTACGACTTCGATTACTACCGTAAGTAAGAAGATTTTCAGGTAATTTTTTCAAGGCACTTTTTGAAGTTTCAAAAAACTATACCTCAACCAGCGCGGTATTATCGAACGCCTCATTGGACGCTGTAGCAGAGTACACACCGACAGAAATTATGGCAGCTCTTACCTTTTCTTCAGGCATCATTTCGGTACACTATCTAAACGAAGAAATCAACAACTCTAATACGTGTTCCGTAGCTTATGCTAGCAATGCTTAGGGCTGGCTTTCTGGCTGTGTTGATATCTGACCAAGTCAGCGCAGCCTTCACAAGCGCTGTGGCACTGCACGTCTTTACCGCCCAGGTGGACAAGCTGTTGAAAGTAAAAGTTGGCCGCTATTCCGGCCCTGGAAAGCTTGTCAGAGTAATCAACCCCTATGTAACCACTTTGTTTAAGAAAAACTTTCACTTTGAGATCTACTACGACTTCTTCTGCAACATAAAAACTACGCATATACCTACGATGGGAATGTCTTCGATCAGCTGCGCTGTACTGTACGTAATCAAGTACCATGTCAGTCCAATCTGTTCTAAAAAATATCTCAAAGGAATACAAATACCGGTAGACATGATCTTGGTAAGTGCTTTCACGTAAAGATACTAATATATTCAATTTTTCTCGTCGTCTCCCATAGATAATAATTGCAACAACTATATCGCACTACATGGACTTGGAATCGCATGGATTTAAAATTGTTGGCTACATACCTTCCGGGTAAGTGGCGCTTAGAAAACCATTTAAAAAAGGGAAAAACTCGTAGCATTCCAACGCCGGAATTTCCAAAACTCTCAGTCGTCAGTCACACGCTAATTGACGGCTTCACGCTAGCCATTGTCATCTACTGCATCTCCATATCGCTTGCGAAAATATTTGCCAAAAGATTCAGCTATAAAGTTGATCCTGAACAGGTAGGAAGTGACCTGTTGAAACTGATTCCCACGAAGAGATGTGCTACAAGTAGGAATTCTTTGCGTTGGGTATCACCCACGTGCTCTGCTCGTTCTTCGCTTGCGTACCACCTTCCGCGGCCATGGCTAGAAGTTCCGTACTGATCGGAAGCGGCGGTAGAAGTCAAGTAATAATTTGCATAAGTGTTTTTAAACTCCTAACAACAATGCTGTTTCAGCTATGCAGCGTAATTGCTGCCTGCGTCGTACTCGCGGTCATTTTCTTGATCAGCCCACTGTTGAGAGCGTTACCGCAAGTATGGCCGCTTGAAGCTTTAGCCAACAGCTTAGCGCTTGTCTCAACACCATTCCTTTTCAGTGCATACTGGCTGCTATCATCATTGTGGCTCTACGCAATATGATCAAGCAAATTGCCGAATGTGCCACCTTGTGGAAGCTATCCAAGCTGGACTTTGTCAAAAAAAGGTTTCATTTTCCCGCGGTTGCATTGTAAAAAATTTTAGATTATTTGGTCGGTCACCTTCCTGGCGACCATACTTTTGGACGTCATGGACGGCTTGGCCATAGGAGTAGCTTGTGCCTTTCTCCTATTTGGCTTTCGATTCATAGGGTAACCTGCCCGTCTCCGTAAAAAAAGCGCTCTTTTGAATACGGAAACCTTTAGGAAAAAGCTGTCAAGCATTGGGGTTCTACCGCAGACGAACCTGTATTTTGAGAGGAAAAAATATTCGGAGGTAAGAACGAAGGAAGCTCGCACGGCTAGTCATTTTGACCATCAAAAAGTGGACAAACGGCTTTCTTTCGAAGAACTTTTGAGCCCGCGCAGCCTAACTGATAAATAACGTCCTATCGCTTGAACCTATTTAGCTGGAACAAACCAATGGAATTATCACTGTAATTTGGAAAGCACCTTTGTTCTACGGGAATGCGGAATTTTTTGAAGACCAAATTTGCCAAGAAGTCGATAAAACGTGGGCAGATTTCCTCAACAAGGTAATGACAAAATGGGGCGAATGCTTCGCAGTTTCTCCGCTGGCTCTCATCATTGCAAGGAGGTGCAGAGAACATTACGACTACAGCTGGATACTGACGAGAAAAAGCATACAACAATGGATGATGTAGCGGGAAGATTTCTAATCATTGACTTCACCAGGGTTAGCCTGATTGATACTTCGGGTGTTTACGCCCTCAACGAAGTACAAGAAGCGACGCTATACAATCTTCACGTTTCTATAAGCTGTTTCGTTCAGGTTGCCCGCCGAGCCCAAAAATACGGTGCAGAAGTATATATCTGCTGCTGCTCAGGTGCGTTAGACATTTATAGACTTCCTTGACGACGCGAACAGCTGAAAGCTGTTGAAACCTTTACAACCAAGTTGAAATACAAAAAAACTTGTGATACCTACCAGCGTACATTCAAAAACGGTCTAAACTCAACTACCCATACGGATCGGGGCCATAACCCCGAAAGTCGAAACTTTGAAAGGTCTAAATTTTGAGTGGATAAAAATTCCGAATGACGAAAAGCTTATTATAAGCAGTCGCCTCGTGGCTGCTAAATAAAGGACATACTCCGGCTATAGAGTTACGACAGTATCGCAATCATGCCATGTTTGCATTATCGTACAATAGAGCTCTAATGTATATCTTATTTAGCAGCTACATATGGAAAGAAGACAAAAAGTAACTAACTGCCTACGATAGGCTTGTGACCATTCGGGATTTCAAGGTTTTACAGTTCTAACTTTCCGAGCTACAACGTTCATCAGATAAGACTGTATCATTTCAAATTTTCAGTTTGCAACTGCCTTATAACGCACACTTTATATTGTCTAAAAGTTATTCAATTTTACTGGGATGGGCTGACTTGTAGTGACTTTTAGACTTACTGCAAAGGCGAAAGCTGGAAGTGGGTAGTCTTTCAAATAAACGTTCGCATCCGTCAGAGTCCGGCTGTTACGCTGACAAAAAATTGTTTGCCATATTAGGGTAGTAAAGAGCTTACTAAAAACTTGAAACGTAAAGACATAATCAATCTGATAAGGTAAACTTTCAGTTAGTGAGTTGCTTTCGTGCATTGTTTGGCTCGAATAATCAAGTTTCTAATCTATCCTACAGCAAGGGAGCGCTCCTACTTCAAAATAGAATGACTGCATATTGACAATAGCAACAAATTGCTCATGTTTGAAACTTTGATAATTTTACTATTTCAGAAGGCATTCAGAAGAAAATCAAGCTGGCAATCGCTTACAAAGAGTCACTGAAGGAGTTAAGTTTCTTCCCGTCCGTTTACGACGCCGTCATGTATGCTAAACTGGGTGCCCCACCGATGGGTGACACAACGCAAGAAAACTCGCTGGTGGCTCATTATTAAACAATGCTGATTAGGGCTGATTGTTGCAAAACTTAATCGAGAAGACGTAGCAGCAACCTACGGCCTTCCGGAATCGTTGGTTGCTAAAAAGCTTATCTCCTATTATTATATGTCAACATGCATTTCCAAGGTGGTTGAAATAAATTTGCATTGTCACTACAATTATTAAACTCATATCGCAACGTGTCAAGTACAACTCCATTAAGCGTTGAACCGATGGGTCACTCTTCAACATCGCGTAAAATAACGACATTAGGAGACACTTAGGGTGCGCATATGGCTTCTTGGGAAATGTATGCGTCATGGACTAATTACTCATTCGCTTGGGACCAAAACAATAACGTGACGTAGCCTTAAGAGAATTAAAATTTTCAACTTAAACTGTAACAATTCCAAACACCGTCCTATCGCTTTGGGCAGTTTCAATTGGACGTTCGCCAATGACAATCGCTGTCGGAGCTTCTTGCGATGAGTACGTACGATTTTTAAAACGTCACAAATCAGTCCAAAGTGCCAATCTAATTTGGGTGTTGATCATTTGGCTGACACGGTAAATTTAGCATGAAAGTACGGCACTAGGTGCGAATGTGAAGCGGGGAAATTTTTGCCAATAAAGAGGATTATTCTAGCTGGTTCCTTAATCGGAGTCTTGACCATATCAAGTCGCTTGTACAATCAGGTAAGCAGGCTCGAATATGCTATTCATAAAATTTCATTATATTTATTGTTTGCGGTGATATGGACTGTGAACTTTACCGTTTCTCCTCTACTATCACTTGAGGAAACTATGGACAAAATGTTCAATACAAAAACTGCATAGAGCGTCGGATAAACTCGTATCCAACAGGAGCCTACGAGCTAAATCAGCCTAAGAAACTAGTTTCCAAACTAGCTTGTTGAAATACGCTAAAAAGAGACGCGGCAACCTGCAAACGATCATCCACTTGTCTAAGTTTGAATATAAAAAAAACAACAGAGAATCTATTCCTACTTTACGTTAAGCGTAGGCTTAGCTTGCAGACGAAAGGCTGCGAAAAAATATAAAACGGCAGAAAGAAACGAGAGAGGGCAAACACACCTTTTCTGGAAAAAAGGGATCTCATTTTACCATTAGCTATAGAAGGAAAAAAGATTTTTACCAGCTTTATCATAAAACTCTAGCTAAGTATGCCAGCTTTAAATAATCCATATACGTTCCTTTTCAAACCCTGTAAAGCTACTCCTAACATGACGCATGCGTGAACGCGCTTCGGCAACTGCAATCACCAATCAATTAAAAAGCCTTTCCTGTTGTCTACTTGCCGGGCACCCACTGACTAATGATTCAGTTTGCGCTGCTGCATTTTTGTTCAAAAAGAATCAGACTTGGGCGTACGGTTAGGCTAAGCCTTAAGTTTAGGCTTACGACATCTGTTGTCCCCTACCCGAATTGATTTAGTCAGTTCCACGACCTAAGCCTAAGCCTAAGCCTAATTGTGAGCCCATTAAGAGAAAATATAATAACGTAAAATGATTCACTCGACAGCGGGAACGTGGCGTGCAGACAATAAAATACGTGATAACATTCTCTGTTTTGTGATTTAATTATTTTGGCCAAATAAGGTTATAATTTAAAAATTCCAAAAGTAACCGGCAGAGAAACATTTCTTCGCCTCGCTGCGAAGAAGTACGCGTTTAAAAAGTCTTAACTATTGATATCTCTTTCGCGATCTTCTTTTCTTGGATAGCCGTGTCGTTAATCTTGATTAGACGTCAATTTCAACGAATAGAGATTATCGTTAAGACATGAGCTTAAGCTTCCAAGCAAATTTTGTTTGTCAACATAACGGCAGCATCTATTGCATGCTTTAAATCACGGTAAAATGAAAACACAAAGTTTTAGGGGCACGCACTATGCACTACCAACCTAATGTACTACTGTTCTTCGGGATTACAAGTTTGAAAACATATGCACACTTTTTACTATAAGTCGGCAGAACGTTACGCCTCCTATAAACAAAACAAGTGGTCTCATACATTTGCTTCGCTTCGGTACGATAGCGTGGTCAATATTTATAATGTATCATATTCTTGCGTGGCCGTATTTGCAAATGATCACTAGTCGCTCTTATACACGCAGTAGAAGCCAGAAGGAAACTTCCGGTTATCATAAACTGAAAAATCTGATTGATGATTATTTATATCATTCATTATTAAGCATGAATAAACCTTAGTGAAAGAAAGGACTTAAAAAGAACACTAACGAGAAAAAATGATCAGAGAACACGACACGTAGTCGATAAGCAGGTTGGCCTCAACAAAACTTGCTCAACCAAGATTAGCTTGCATACCAAGCAAGCTACAAAGCAAAATGAGTCACCACCCAAAAAAAATTTTTAAAAGCAAATTGAAGTCTGCTCATCGACTTAGCAGAATAAAGATAAACCAACTCCATGATGCTACAGTGACAAAAATAACAGAAAACATTTTAAGATAACACGGAGTGAGCAGTCATAGAGTAAAGGTAATAATACAACAATCGTGCTAAACATTTTGACGCTACGAAAAGTTACTGGATAATATTAAAACAGATTTTTGCCTCATCCCAAAACGCAAAAAAAATTAGCATCACTAGTTCGACCGGCTATGCATTAGGCAGTGCAAACAACGAGCACCGGTTTGAACCTGTCAACAGCGCTGTGGACGTTTGGTTGAAATTGGGCCACGAACACCGTTGAAAGCCGACCGGACTTTTTTACCGTATTTCCCAAACGCGAACCAAAGTTGCGCTCTGTCTCCATCGTTAACAAAAGCGAGCAATTCTCGGGAGCAAAAATGCGGCCACGCAAACTTCCCCTACTTGGCGAACCCATCACAAAGGTTAGTATACAGCGGCAACTTGTTCGGTTTTGACTTTTTCCTTACGAACAACTGTGCAGTTGTAAATCTTAAATGAGACGTGACAGGGAAAAGTATTGCCTGCAATCGACTACAATATAAAAGCTATACGATTCTTTAGTAATATCATTTTAGCGACCGTCGCGACGACTGGAAAACCAGTTTTTGCCTACGTCGTCTAAACGACGTGAATATGTTTGCATGTTAAAGCATTCGCGGTACGGTCTGACCAGTAAGAGCGCGAATATTAATTTTTAAGCAGAAGCTGAGCCTCACACAATTACGCGTTAATATTGAAGCTATATACGACTTAGTTAACAGCTATGAACAATTACGTAGTGCATTTCACGTCCCGTCCAGAAAAGCTAAGCCAAATGCCTAAGTTTAGTATCTATCTACGAGATTATGCTTTTTAAAAAAAGAATGCAAGGATGAACTTTAACATTTATATTGGTACATAAATAATAACGGATCTTGTCTCTTAGGCGCCCCACTGTCATACTGTAAGTTCTCCGGCCATCTTGTTCTGCCTTTACCTAAGCCTAAGCCTAAATATAAGGCGTATGGCCTGGCTTAGATTTGGTTAAGGGCAAAAAGAAGTTATTAGCATAGTCTCCAGTAAAGGCACAACAAGTTAAGGGCATGATTACATGAAAAGAACCTGCATTTCTCAGATGGTGGAGCGTCCGAGAGACAAGATCCATAATAATCATAAATATGACCGTATGAGAACAAAGAAAACGTAGAATTACCGTTAAGATAGCCCAAAAAACCAAGGCTTACAAACGTATTCGGTTTATATCGACGTTGACATCTTGGCTTTGACGTGCTAATGTTCGTTAGTTCAAGCTATGTTCTAAGCATTGCTACAGTGCAACCACTGTTGCCTCAGAAGCGAAGGAAATTGCCGCTAAAAAAAGCAAACTTCGATAGATAAACAGCGACTTTTAAACGCCAGTTTCATGCTTACCTACATACGGTGCCGCGGGAACAATTTTCGAAACCTCTTCTTGTAAACCAAATTTTTCCCAGTAAAATTGTGAAATAGCTTTTGACATACTGTATAAATCTTGCATGCGCATTTTTTATACTTGCTCGGAAATTTCCGCTCAAGTTATAAACGCTTTGCCGTTTTATATTTAATAGGAAACGTGCTCAAAGCTGACTACCATGAAAGCCCTTTGATTCGCACGCGTGATATTACGAATTACGTATTTAACTTGGTAAAGCAAGAGCGGTTGTTGCTTTTAAAAATTGAATGAGCTTAGCGGAGAGGAATTTTTAGCAGAAAAATGTCTATTCTTTGCGGCTTCGTTGATTACGAGAGTAGTTGTTAAGTAATTGCACCCTGTAAGAAAACAACCTTTACGGCAGCTAGCATCATGAAAACCGGTTGGTACATTTATTTAATGTACGCAGCAGCGTATTTCTCGGTCGCTTAGTCGACTGCTTGAGTTTTTGTTCGGTTATGAGCTCTACCGTCGTACTGTAACCTTGCTGGCCATCTTATTCTGGCCTTCCCTAAGCCTAAGCCTAAATGTAAGGCAAGTAATTTGGCCTAAGCTTAGGTAAGAGCAAACCACGATTATCAGCATGCCAGCCATTTAGGGAAGAACAAGATAGCCACACGTTTCCCAAAAACGAACCTGCATTTCAAAGCGATGTTTAATATAGCGAAGATTTTTAGTCGCATTAACCGCTGAAGCCATGCAAATATTGGTCTTATTTGAATAATCATTTATCGAGAAGAAATTGGCGCTTTAAAAATAACGAAACAGACAGACCACCTCTTTTGACCATTTTGCTTTAGCGCATTCCTACACGTGTTCACTTGTTCATGAGAACATTCGATTTTCCGAAAGCTACACTTTTCTACGACTATGCAGTGAAGAATAGAGCAAAACAGAGCAGCTCAAAAATGAAACCGCCCTCAAATAACGCATTTACCAAACAGGAGGGCACGGAGCTTGCTGAACTCGCTCATTCCATCTTCGATGCTCTAAGGTGGAAACGAGTTCGGAAAGCTTCGAGCTCGTATTGGACGTATTTTTCGCTAATGTTTGCCTCATTTTCCCTTCGCAAGAAATCCAGTTCTCAATCACAATAGATGACGAAAATTCAATTGCAACGCGTTGAGTCTATTCGCTGAGCTGGCAAGCGTTTTTCGCAAATTTTTTAAAAACGCCCACACCGCATGTTCGCAGTTTATTCCGTCGGAACAAGTCGATTATAGCTGCGCGTTGAAAGTGGGGTCTACTGTAATACATAACCTACGAACTGTTTTTTCCGACTTTCAACTAGTTTTTTGAGCGTTGGTTCATCGGTGCCCGGCCTGTTGAGTCAGTTGTCTTCCTATTTACGCGTCGTTTAAGAAAACGAGTCTTCAATTTCAGCAAACGAAAGAATCCATGACGAAGAAGTACGCGCTGAGAATCGTCCTCGACGTTATAATTCTAGCTGCCGGTAAGCGTTGATCAATCCGTTTGGCCTACGAAGATTACGTCGTCGTTTTTTATTTTCAGTCTCAATACCAATTCTAATACTAAAGCTGGCAGTTTGGCCGTACGGACGAGGCTTCTATTGCGACGACGAATCCATTCGTTATCCGTACAAAGAGTCAACAGTTTCGGGCACCCATCTAAACTTCATAGCTTTTCCAATCCCTTTAATAACGGCAAGTCTGCTTAGGTTATCATCTCCAATTAAGCAAAGGTTTTTTCCTTCTAGATAATACTAGTTGAATGGTTTCGAATTACCCGTTACGAACCGAAACTTTACGGCAAAGCGACTAGGGCTCCATTGAAGCTTTTTGCTTGGAATGTTCATCCTCTAATAGTTAGAGTATATTTCTTCGTCGGTATGTTGCTTGAACATGTCGTAACGTGGACGAGAATTCGCGCGATTAATTTGACCAGGCTATTTTCTGTTTGGAGCCGCAGCGAACCAACTGTTCACAGACATAGGGAAATACGTGATAGGCCGCCTGCGTCCACATTTTTTGGATGTATGTCAGCCAAACGTTGGATATACCACTTGCTCCGGCCACCTTTACATCTCGGACTTCACTTGTAGTACAAGCGACATTGATCGATTAAAAGATGCCCGTCTCTCCTTTCCATCCGGTCATTCGTCATTGTCAGCATACGCAATGCTGTTCACAGTGGTAATAATGACTCAGCTTGGTGAAGTATTGACTTTTTTGCTATTGTGGATTGGACTTTAGATTTACGTGCAATCCAGATTGAGCTGGCCTATCATTAGTCATCTGGTGAAACCATTTATTCAATTTCTTCTTTTGTGCATTGCATTTTCTGTTGCTTTGTCGCGGGTGTCCGACTTCAAGCACCATTGGAGTGACGTGCTCACAGGTTTATTCATAGGCAGCACTATCGCCATCCTGTTGGTAAGTGTTGTGTTTATTCAGGGCGATTCCGTAGCGTGAAAAAGTAGCATTTTCCTTGTTTGTAGACTATATTCGTAATGGGAATATTTGAGCTGGAAGGAAAGCGTTTCCCTCAGTACAACAAAGAGCATTTGCCAACAAAGGATGTGGCGGACATGAGTGAATTGCAGCAGGTGGCCAGCAAGTGAAAGCTTCAGAAAAGGGGGCGCATATTCCTCTTGCTTTGCCCAGTTATTTTTTGCTTGCATACTTAACGCCAGTTGTTGGCCCCTGAACCGCTTTAGCCACGTTTTCTTTGCTTTGCTCCGTTATTCCCATCCAAAAGCTGCTGCTTTCCTTTTCTTTGTTCGTGCAAGTTTAACGTTGAATGTTTCAAGCATAATGCATCTCGTCTAGCCACTGTTTAAACTTTCAGTTATTAGGCTACCATTACGAACATATCGTTTTTGCTTGTTTCTTTTATCTACTATTACAGTGTGGTTTTATTACATGTGAAGTTGTTTTACTTAAAATTTTTAATCAATGCCTGTATTCTTCAAGCAGTATTAGCTTGGACGAAATGAAAATTTAAATAATTGCTTCCCGCCTGCATGCGAAAGCTCTTATTGCTGCAACCCTTTGAACTGACCATAATAATATTCCTTGCACTCAGAGGTGGTCCCTACACGTAGCATAGGGTCTTTATTGATTGGTTTAGTCGTATAAATTGCTTTACTTTCCAAATGAAGTAATATTGATATTAATAATTACCGTAGACTGTCTGTTCTCCATTTTGAAACCGTCTTCAAAGTCACTACGTGTTTTTGGTTCGACCGAAGGTGACGCTTCTATCATCTAAGTTGAAAACGGTGGTACCACCTCGGTTTGTTTATTTAGTTTACCATATCTCCAAAACTACGTGCAGTGTGCTAGCAGTTAGGCTTGAAAATTCAAGGCGTAAGAATTGCTTGTTTTCCTGCTTGGTTTGAATATGCAAGTTTTGCTTTATGCGTCGATATGCTTTCTTATAGCTTAAGCGGTTCGACTGATCGACTTGGTTTTCAACTCTGTACATGGCCAACTGTTTCAAAATGAATTGAAGAGAAGGTGACATCATTAATTGAATTTTATTTTTTTATGAAGTCCTACTTGCTGAAAACGTTTGTACAGATGAGCTTTTGGGTGGTTCTGCAGGTTATGCGCCCCGCTGTCATACTGTAGAGCTGCTGGAGATCCAGCTTCGCCCTTACGTAATACTAAGCTTAAAATCAGGATAGAATTTTGACCTAGGCTTAAGTAAGGGAAACGCAGGATAGCCGGCATGCTTGGCGGTAAGGGCGGAACAAGATGATGGCATGCTTAATAACAACGAACCTGCTTTTCTCAGACGGTGCGGCGCCTAAGCGGCAAGACTTTTTTTGAGTTTGGTTTCCGATGACTTTGTAGCGACGTAAAGCAGTTAAGCGTAGTGGTCATAAGCTGAGTATTAACCAGGTGTTGTAAATATTAGTATTCTTTTAAATATTGAACAATCGAGTAGGATGAAATTCGTTCATTTAATATTGGCGTTTAAAAAATTTTTACAATTTGTTATAGCGGGTGAAAAATGTTATTTTTGCGTTTTAAAAGCAGGAACAACAAAGTCACGGGACGCCCCAGGGAGACTATACGCACGAGCACGTTTATAGGTAAATTGCAAACGTGAAACTGTCCACGTTCAAAGAAGTTGCAGAATACAAGTTTTCGCTGAAGCAAGTCTGCTACGAATGAATAAATGGGATCACGTCTTTTATGCACCCTATCTTCAAAGAAATGCAGGTTCCTTTCTGCTAAACCTGCAGCAATCCTGTTCTAACTTTACTGGCAAGTTTGCCAGCTATTCTGTTCCGCTCGTACTTAAGCTTAAACCAAAATATAAGCTTAAAGTTTAGGCTTCGACTTACGGAAGGGCAGAACGGGATGCCAAGTTACAGTATGACACTCGGCGCGTATAACCGACGTGACTCAAGCAATGAAAGAGTTCTAAAAGTTCTATATTAATTCCTTCGTTATTGAATGTTAATAAGTATGATTCTGCACAGCGGCATAAGTTTTCATTTCTTTATACCGAAGCAAAAAGTTCATCGAATGGTCAAAGTTTAAATAGCATGCAGATCGTTCAGAACAATCTGCGCCCTGCATTCAACCACTTTATTCATATTATTAACATTAATAATAGTTCGGATTATGGCTAACAGGGGATAATGCGTTTTCAGCATTTGTGCTTCTTCACAGTATATTTTAAAAAGTATCAGTAAAAAGTGTTTCAAAATTGACTTCAAATATCCCCACCTTTTCGCTTCGAAGATAAACGAAAGTCTTTTTTCCTGACCTCACCTAAAAGTAATAAATTTTTGTTTCTAAAGACAGGATGTCTTTTAACAGGCTTGGGTTGTTTCATATTTGATGTTCTGATTCACGGGTTTGGCCTGTTGGATGTATCTGCAAGTAAACTGCAAAGTGCCCTACCAACGAATGGATGAGCAAATTGTTAGAGAAATTACAGAACTCCCCACCACTGCTGACGGAACAAGAGCTGCATGTGCCACAAGAGCAAAGTGCCCTACCAACGAATGGATGAGCAAATTGTTAGAGAAATTACAGAGCTCCCCACCACTGCTGACGACGGAACAAGAGCAGTTCCGAAACGTACGGTATTCCAACATTTTATCTTCGTTGATGCCAATTTTTTAAAAATGCAATACGTGAATTTTAGCTTTAAGTTTTTTGCATTATTCCGTTTGGTTGCTTATAGCAGCGTTTGCTACGACAAAGATGTGGCGCTAACTTGCCTTCCACCCGTCTGTACTTATGCTTTCTTTGCCCCGTCATCTTATTGGGGCAATTCAATCGTGCTCAACGCAGCTTAGCGTAGACGCTTTACGGAAAATTTCGGCAGCCTTAGCTGAATTAAGGCTTCGTGTTGGGTACAGCATGCCATGCTGTAAGAATGTTTAGTGCTTTCAGCCTTCGCAAACGACGCCATTGTTGCAACATGAAAGGACATCCGGGCGAGATGTGCACTGAAACTTTTACGATGGAAACAAGATTCAAAAGAATTGGTTTTCTCTTAAATATCCCGCAAAATATTGCAGCAACTTTCCTTCGCAATCAATGGTGACTTTCGTGATTCGTCGTTAGCGAAAGAGCAAATAGAATGACCGCTTTTTCGTATACTTTTCTTTCACGACTGTATAGCGGCCGGTGAGTTCGTAAAAAAAGTGATTTTCAGTGCTGCAAGTTTTTTCAATAAACTTCACGACGAAGTATGTATTTAACATTTACATCCAAGAAAGCATTAAAGACAACAACGTTGCCATTTTACGACAAACGTCGTAACTTTACTTTTTGGGCTACTTCCAGCAGATTGTGCTCCCCATCCCTGGAGGCACTATGTTAAACAGTTAAACATAAAAACGTTCTTCAACACATGCAGACTTGATGGCGGGAAGAAACTTATCCCGAGAGTTCTGCTTCGCATGTGTGTAAGAGAAGGACGTTAAAAATTATCCTTACGCTATTGCAGTATATTCCTGCGCATATTGTTAAGCAATTTGCAGCAGCAGCGGCAGCATTATGACATTAACGTTTTCCTATTATAGCATCGGTGGAACTCCTGCTTTATGAATTTTAACACTGTTAACATAATGATCCTGACAATCGCTAATCCATCCGTTTGTAGAGCAATTGTTTCGTTTAATTACAGACACCAACAAAAAAAACGGGAATAGCCGTATATGACCTTTACTAAAGAGAAAAAGCGGCATTTATTTGCCAATCAATAACGGCTACCAACCCTTCTGAAATAAACGAGATGGTTCAGAGTTCAAAACGCAACTTCATGGCAACGACAACATAGAAGAATTGAGCAGACCGCTAATTCATATCGTTATATCGTTCGTGCCGTCATTGGCTTTACAAACCACAAGACAATATTATCGTCAACCATGGACATGACAGCAGCACTGACATTCAAAAATAGGGATAATCCCTTTGCAGATGTGCAAGCAGGAACTACCACAAATTGCTACAGCTGCCTCTGTATGCATTTATCCTTCGGTTGTCTCGCCGTCCTTATGAGCAATGACCTCTCATAAGCGTATTCGTTTAAACGAGCGATGCCATTGCGCTGAGTCTACTTGGAATAGGCGCTGGCAGAATTTACAGCACACATATAGCATCCACGAAGGCAAGGCGCTTCGAAGCAATGCTGCGGTGCTGTGATACAGCCCGGGAATACCATTTCGTAGGCGCTTTGACGTTGAGCGGCCATTCTCGTGGAGCCAACGTCCTATCTTAAAAGAATGACGTGGCACGCATAGAGACCTCACATCTTCATCAATTTTTGCCATTCAACCATAAACCGGCGCCCGTACGCGCGCAACCGATTCGTCAATAGCGTACGGAACCAGAAGGCTGAACAAAGGCCAAAGGAACTTGTGCTCCGGTGCGACAGCTACTGAATATCATTTCGTAGGCGCTTTGGCGTTGGGTTTGGACGCTTTCCTGCTTCTATAATCAAATATCATAAAAATATTCCCACGCTTCTTTCCATCCAACAGGCCAAACCCGTGAATCAGAAGATCAAATATGAAACAACCCAAGCCTGTTAAAAGACATCCTGTCTTTAGAAGCTTCTTTCCATATCGTAATTGCTAGTTCGGCGAGAACTTTTGGGCCCACACGCTGCAGACCACGCAACGCAATTTAAATATAGCAATTGCTTTTATGGAAACTTTTTTCTCCATATCGTTATATCTAAGCCGCTAAGGCACTGGAAAACAAAATATTGGTGGAGTGCACGAAGCTACCCACCCCCGAAATATCGTCATGTTAAACCGTAACCATAGGCCATTGAATGGAGGAAGAAGCAGCATTGAAAAGCATATACATCTTCTTTGTATGTCACCTTCTTCAAAGTGGACTACAGATATATCATTCCCCAAACGCTTGGATGATGTCTCGCTTGCTTGGTCACTTTCGCTGACAGCGATGAAACGGTGTTGCATGATGGGGCAGTGGTGCACCGACATACGACACTATTCGCTCACAACACTGCCACGTAGGTAATTTCTGGACGCTACTGCTTCAATTCCACTTTAAAACGACAGCATGGCTCTTTAAAGTAGTCATTTTAGCGGTATTCAGGTAGGCATTCAGCTGCACATTATTATGTTCCGTTTTTAAACAAACACCATCAATTCAATAACAACTTGATGCCAGCCAGAAGCAAGAGCAAATATTCAAGACTATTACAAACATTGAACTTCGTAACCGCACCAAGAAGAGACTTTCCGGGCGTTCCAGAAAAGCACCACAGAATTACAGTACAATAACAGAATGCAGGTGAAAAAGAGAGGAACTTTTGTCCCTGCTAATCACGACGGGTGTACGATACGTGCGCTTAAGCCGAAAATGGACTACCGTTTCGCTAGCGCTCAATCAATCCCTAAATATTGAACTGTCTTGCCTTCACTGAGTCAAAAGAACAGTTTTCTTCTGCAGCCATCAACTGTCACCTGAACCCCAAAAACAACTAAATTGTAACAGAGATTATGCAAAAATGTTGAGCCACATGGCGGAATAAATATACAGCCATTACAAACTACGAACAGCGTACGCCTAAGGCGACTTCGTATTTATTATAGCAGAAAGAAAGGGAGCGTAAAAGGAAGCTGAGCGGGTGCCCCAAAGTTCGGCATATTGTTTATACGCTGAAAAAGTAAACGCAACTCCACTAACCATACCCAAACATTTAATGTTCATTAATTATAAACGCAAAAGAGCAACAACGTTGCAGGAATTTTGATAGCATGTTTACCCGTCAAGTAAATCAAGTTTTTAAGTCCGGAATGATAATTCAAAATTGTCGGTTAATAATAGAACATCTAAAACCGATTTCTATTTCGGATAAATTCCCTAAAACTTGTACAGTTCTAAGCAAACGCCCTTTCTAAAAATTTACCCCCTACATTACTGTAGATTATCAAAAAGCTTACCGCTTTCAAGGTCGTCAAAATCAAGTCAAACTGACGAAACAAAATTGTTTTGTCACCAGAACAGCAGTTAGCCGCTTCATCATGCCCTTTTTGGGACTTAGAACGCACAACATGGAATAGATGGGTTGCTACCGTACGCATTAAATCTTGCACATCATTTATTTGGTGTATTTTTTTCTGAAGGATCCGCAATGGGTTTGGCAACTTTAATTTTAATGTTTACTTCTCTGTCAGCTTCGTTGCAAAATTCCTCACACGCAGCCTAGCGCATTTCCTCATACTTGCTTGTACTTAATTTTGTACCGCGCGAACCTTTCAGAACATATTGGTGCCTTTCAAGTCCTACTCATTCCAGTTTTTCTTTGTAAATTTTTTACAATAGGCTTTTTCGCAGAGATCAGTTATGACGTTACGCTGTTTCTCGCTACTTTCCTTTGTAGAGAAGCTCCGTTTGCGTTCAGCGTTATAGGAATATGCTTTTCCAGTACCGCTGATAAGCTATGGGAAATCGTGCATTGTATATGATAATTAAAAACTTGCTTTGCTTACACATGACACAATGCAGTTAACGTGACGCTACTGTCGTTTGATGATAAGATTATTTTCGAACTTTTCCGGGAGTAGTTTTTACTTCGAATATCTTTAGTTGGATGACATGTAGCGGCGTAGTCGCTGCTATCCTGCCTTTGTAGCGAGTGAACTTTTAACAATGAATCGGTTATTGGCAGTTGGTTCAACCAGCGTACTTCGTCTGCCGGATACTGTGGCGCTCAGGTTCATTTGCAGCAAATGACGTTTGTTTTTACTAATTCAGAGTTTTAGAGGCGGACTTTTCTTTGGTCAAATTCGACATTCGCGTAGAACCACTTCTCTTCCGCCATGGAGGATCCGACCGTATCATGGTGCTTTTCAAAGTTTCAAATTTGTATAATTTTTTAACTTTTCCATTTTAGGTTATTTAGCGGAAAACTTGTCGCCAAAAAGCGTCTCTTTTCTTCAAGAGGCTGGTTTAGAATTGTACATGGACAAAGCACGCTTGGCTAGAGTTGACGACGGCTTGTTCGTACCACAAGAGTGGAAACCAGGGTTAGTGTTGGAATGTCCGTTTGCTCAGACGATATTTTGAATATCTGAATATAGATCTGTACGATGTGGACTGGTTTGTCGCAAGCTTGGCAATTTACCTCAATATACCCGTGACGGCACTCGAGTGTTATGCACTCTACTTGAAGTATTCCCTTTCTTGTACTTTTCCTTATAATGACGTCACCTGATGATCTTTTGAGGTTCTCGATAATCATGTTATAAGTTACACCGATCCCGAAACTTGGTATAAGCATTCCTCAGTTGGAAAGAAGGAAGGGCTTAAACGTCTTGGTCGTATTACAATTGGCGTTGATAGTGCAGATCCACAACTGGTAATATTTCCATTGTCGGGATAATATTGCGCTGCTTTGCCAACTGTTATCCTTCATACGCTACAATAGCGAAATACTTTCCTTGTGCGCCGCTTGAAAATTTCCCATTTTAGTTCACAGCCGCTTATCGTGGCCTTTTCATGAAAGCCGGGGTATTGCCTAAACGGAAGTTGGCCTCATTTGCCGTGACACCAGATGCGGCTATTGCACCGGGAACTCGACTGTACGCAAACCATTTTACGATTGGCCAATACGTTGATATTTGGGGGCATACGTAAGTCGACTTTCATTTCTGCCGAGCACAATTATCCTTTTCTTTTAAGCATTGATTATGGCTTTCAAGGTGTCATGGTTCGATGGGGTTTTAAGGGTATGCCGAAAACGCACGGTGTTACGAAAACTCACAGGCGTCCAGGAGCTATTGGCACGAGCGTACGTACTGCTTGTAAATGCGAATAGGGGATTATATGTCATCTACAGTAGGAACGAACTTGAGAATCCGAACTAACTTTGCAGGCGGCAGTTTGATTTTTCAGCCTTACTCGTCCTCTCGCCTTTCCTTTGAATGTTACTGCTTAGCCTATTCACAGTTAGATTTCCGAAAGGTGACTTATGTAATAATTGATGTCCTACAAATAACGCCTTACCGGTTGAACGCAATTGTACTTCATTTTCAATAGAGATAACCAAATTTTTTCTTGGCTATTTATCATTGCGGTATCCATTTAGGGAGATGCGTGCGTTAAGCCTGGAAAGAAAATGCCGGGTCATATGGGCAGCGAGTGGAGAGTTATTCGCGGACTGCAGGTATTTCTTGTACTTACTGGTCGCATTGTTGTCCCACCTTTTTTTTGTTTTTCTTGCAGCCTAATTCCTCTACCTATAAATACACTAAAAAATCGAATTTTGATACATTTTCTAAGACTATGATTTCCTAGCGCGCTTACAGTTTTGAGTATTAGTGTTCTTCCGCACCTGTCAATTGTGGGGAAAGTCTGAGAAATGCAAGAGCTTTTGAATGTTACAGAAATCGATTCGCTTTCTCTATTTGCCTGCAAGCAACACGGTAACGCTAACAGTAATTAGGTTTGTTCCACTCGTAAATTTACAGTAAGATGAAAAGCAAAGATTTTTCATTTTTGAAAAATGCACGCTTCCTTTCTGTCAAGCATGCTGACTATCCCGTCCTGCCCTTACCTAAGCCGAAGCCAAAATATAAGGCTTATATCCATGTTCAGGCTTAGGTGACGGTCGACCAGGATGGCCAACAAAGTCGCAATACGACAGCGGGACGCGTAGCCGCGTAGCTTCTCTTTACAAGTGGAACGAACCTGATTATTGTCAGAATACTGTATTGTTTGCGGGCAAATAAGAAGGGAGATCTTAAGCTCTTATCTTAAAAATTAAAATGCAAATGCACAGGTTTGTAATGAATCTGATATGTCGAATTATATTTTTAAAAAACTGTAACTTGGATTATTTCAAAAATTTAAAATCTTTGTCGCTTGTGAGCGACACCCACTGGAGTCTTAGTCTTTGCTTTCAGATTGGCAGTTTCTTTGCGCATTATAAATACAGCTTCTTCTTCTCCAAGATTGAGGACGTATTTTGCGGCTCATATCCTTTAAATATAGGTTTTTACAAGAAGCGGTTGTGTTTTCCCTTTAAAGCTGATGACTGCTTTAATATTTATGATCATACACCCTTTAAAGGTTGTGCAACTACATTATTGCTTTTTGTTCAGATTGTCCGCATCAATGTTAAAGACCAAGTGCTATATGTGAAAGGTACCGCAGTGCCCGGAGATGTAAACTCTTTGGTATACGTGAAGGATAGCTGCATTATTCCCAAGCGCGTTCAAGTATTGATTTTCAACTTTTCTTGCTGCTGATCAGAAATGTTGCCTTTTTCTTCTTCTTCTTAGAATCCTCATTTTCCCACCTACTATCCAAATAAGGACGATGAGCATAAGCAGTTGGACGAAGAGCAATTTGTGGACGAGCTGTTCAATTTCTCCGATCCGACTATTGAATTTCCAAAGGAAGACGAGAAAACGGTAGCTGCGAAGAGGCAGCAATCGACAGTCAAAAAGCAGGCGAAAGTCAAAAAGTAGCCTTTATCCATTGAAATAAATAATTTCTTGCGACGCGACTGACCTTGCAAACGGCAGTGACTTAACAGCTCCCTACCTGTTACCCTTTAGTTCTTCCTTATTTTTCTGATTGCTTTTTCACAGCAGTAATGGCATTCGTGCGATCCGTTTTGCTTTCCTCCTTACGGGTAATAATTACGCGTTTTTTTTCTTTCTCCGTTTTTCAATTGTTTTGTTGCAAGATGAAATGGCAAACGGTCCGTAGCAAAGGATGTCTTGTGCTTGCGGAGCACGACGGGAGTCAAGTGTCACCCGCTACATTTAGTGCCATAAATGCAGGCGATAAATTGGGAGACGTATCCTGTTTGGTAGTGGGAGAAAAGTGCCAAACGGTCGCCGAACATCTCTGCAAGACAAAAGGTGTACGGAGCGTGTTGGTCACCGAGCACGAAGCATTACGGGGTTTCTTGCCAGGTAAAGTCACTTTGCCCGTCTGTTTACTACACCGAATTGGATGGCATTTCAGAGTTGGTCTCATCCTTGATTCTCTCTTGCCATAAGCAGATGCATTTTGACGCTCTTATAGCGGCGGCAACGTCGTTCGGGAAGGTACGAATATACTACAGTCATTGTAAGCGTACGGAAACTATCAAAATTGCAATAATTTTTTCGACTACTTTCTCCAAGTCAAAAATGACCATTTCAGAGCGTCCTGCCTCGAGTGGCTGCAAAGTTGGACGTCGGCTGCGCTTCGGACGTTCTTGAAATTAAGTCACCTGAAGTTTTTGTCCGACCAATTTATGCCGGTAAAAATCGAATAGGCTTTTTATTTGTGAAGCCGCTCGTCAAAGCATTTTTCCCAAGGCAATGGTATTGCCACGTTAAAACTACTCGACCCTGTCAAAGTATTGACCATTCGAAGCACCTGTTTCAAACCATCTCCTACGGAAGGTGGTAGCGCCGAAATAGTAGCAGGTAATAATGTTATACTCGCCTATATACGCTGCTTATTATTTTCAGATTAAAATCACTTTGTATATGTTCGTATTACACTATACCAAGTCTGTAAAGTTGTCAAAAAACTACCGAGTTTTGTCGCTTGTCCCCTACCGTCATACTGTAAATTTGCCGTCCATTCTGCTCTGCCTTTACCTAAGCGTATGCCTAAACATAAGGCTTATATTTTGGCGTAGCCTTAGTTAAGGGCAAAACAGGATAATTGCCTAGCTTGCAAGCAATGGCCGTTTCCTTAATAGAATGGAACCTGCAAATCTCAGACGGTGGGACGCATGACTGACAAGACCCGTAATGCCATTGATTTTGCGAATAAAAGCATTGTTTCTGTAGCTAATAAAATTTTTTTTAGCTCCGTTCAATTATTAGCACCGTATTACTTATTGTCTATTAATATTTCTCCTACTTACCGCTATAGGTTCAACCTTTCCCTCTGATTTTTTCGTATACCGACCAAATGGGTACACTTTTAATTCCATCGAAAATTTGTTGTAGGACCAAAGCTTGAGAATTGGGATTGTCGCAGCGAGTTCATCGAACAGCAAGTGACCAAATCGGAACGGCCTCAGCTGACGTCGGCAAAGGTGGTAATCTCGGGAGGTAGGATGGACGCGAATGGACGTAAGCGCCCTTGAGAGGACAACCCTTATTCCAGGTAGAGGATTGAAGTCCGGAGAAAACTTCAAACTTCTCTACGACTTAGCAGACCGTCTGGGTGCTGCTGTGGGTGCGTCAAGGGCTGCTGTTGATGCGGGATTTTGCAACAATGATATGCAAGTTGGTCAGACAGGCAAGATTGTTGCCCCGGTTAATTCGTTCAATATTACTTCTATGGACTGGATGTAGTAGAGAATTTTTTGCAGGATCTTTACATAGCAATTGGGATATCCGGCGCTATCCAACATCTAGCCGGCATGAAGGATAGCAAGGTTATCGCAGCTATAAACAAAGATCCTGATGCCCCAATATTTCAAGTGGCCGACTATGGCTTGGTGGCTGACCTATTTGAGGTAAGCGTTTTATGAATTACTGTAGGACCTCCGCGATCCAAAGTCATCCAAGAGAACTTTATACAATAAAGATATTCAGGCTACTCTGCCGCTAATTATTGAAAAAACTTCTTTGACATTTTCTTTCAAGGAGGGTACCCATCTTGCTATATCTGAAACTTATGCAGCCTGGATGTCATTTGTTTTGCTAGGGAAAGAACCTAACACACATCCAGTTTATCAGGACATGTTTTCATATTTGTCGGCAAGAGCCCATCCTTGCCATACGCAAAGCTGCATTGCTCATACGATAGAGTAGGCTATATGATCAGATTAATTTTGTAGTCTGGATCATAGTCTGGCAGCAACGGACACGGATTACGGAGGCCCTGCGGTATTTATTCCTTTCGGCTGTCTAATGACTTAATTTTAGGCAGTTCCGGAAATGATAACCAAATTAGGTAAATGATCTAAGAGAATTCGCACTGGTTGCATAATTATCACTTGCCCGCCGTATTCACTGTTTTTGATTCTGAGAATTTTATGAATAAATTATTTACTCCCGGAAATACGCGTTCAACACTTTCGGCTCAGTCGCTGACATGACTTGTAATTCGATTGTCGAAAACATTAAGTGTCTCGTTCGGGAAATCGAGCAGTGGCAGCTTTGAACAACTGATGTTCTCCTTTTCTCCGTCTTCACGGCTATACGCGGCATTTTATGGAGTTAGATTTTACGTGCGGCTCGAGTCTCAACATGGACACACTGAAAAGGAATACATCGGCTTCTTTATTCTTGCAATATCGGCACAAGACTTCCTCAGTACTACACTACTGGTACGGTACCATTCACTCTAGCGTGCGTGGAAGCCATTGCACCGCTTCAACTCATTGATATGCCACTACTTTCTTTCAGTTCGACATTCTCGCGAGAACATTACAACTCGACAATTGAATATCCTCTAGTTGTCGCTTTGGCGTTGGGCTACGTGTCTGCTGGTTTTAACAACCAATCACCATGACTCTTTAAAGTACTACCTTCACTATCATAATCAGCACTGCTGTTGACAAACTGACCGAGCATCCAGCCTATATCTCAGTCGGCTATCAAAATAATTCATCTGAAGCAAATCCACGTGTGTAATTTGAACCAAAAGCTCATCCTCTGGCAAGCTTTCTCCTCAGCCAACCAGCAGCTTCTCGTAAACCGTAGTCCATACACCGGCTTCTTTAATGACATATCATTCCGCCGTACGAGCTACTACATCATCTGCTACTCTTACATTACAGGCTGGCTTCTCGCGTACGGCGTTCAAAAGCCTCAATCTAATCCCATTACTTGACGCTCTTACCCATTATATCATTGACAGCGTGCACGTTTAGCTATTCGTATCCACACAAAGCCAAACAAAGATTTGACTGCTAATTAGTACCAAGGGCGTAAGTGACGAGATCGGTTAAATGTTCAATAAAATATCATAAAAGTAAATGTTCAAAGCACATCACTCTTTTTCTGTGATTGCCGCGTAAAAAAAAGTTCCAGCTAACATCGGATATTTTTTCTTCAGCACGCTGTCGCTACGAAACATATCGTCAAGCTGTCAGACGAGTACTGGGACAGCTTTCTGGCGCTACCCACTCCATCAATATCGTATAATACTTTACAGCCTCGTAACAACATATGTCCCACCAAGAACTAATATCATTTTATACGCCACTCAGAGCTGTGCTGCTTCTGTGATCACACCAGCAAGAACTCAATATCATTATGCCTTCTTCAGAGATTGACGGCATGTTGAAGAGTCATTCTCTGTTCCATATCGTAAGTATTTAAACTCGCTGACATATCGTAGAAGGTAAGCAAGAGATTAGACGATTTCGACGTTCAATCAAATGACATTATTAAAACATTGGCATATCTTCAGTAAACGTTGTCCGTCATCGGATAACATGGCAGCTATTGCTAAGTGACCTGCGAATATCATTTTGTAGCCGCTTGCAAGTTGGTTTGTGTGCTTTCTTACTCTAACCAAGAATAAGTACAACCATATCATAACATAGCAGAGACGATTGTCCATTATTTCAGCAGCCCACTTTCTACGTCTCACATATTTGTTCACAATGCCGTAAACACAGCTGTATAACCATTTCTGTGTGTAACAGCATCAATCCCATTTTAAACTAGCAATATTCAGGAGAGTGAAGAAGCGTCTGAACGCTTTGTGTAAACAGCTGCTTCTGCGATGACTATGCCAATAGCACCAATCCATTAACAGTTTCTCACAATCGTATTATCCTCGTAGCTAAAACTATTTCAAATGCTTCATTCAGTAACAGCATTTACGATGAGAACGTCTGTAAACGTTGACCTCTTCTTGCGTTCATTCATTGAATACATCGCCGCACTTTTCCAATTCTACAGTTACTGGTCATTTGTTCACTTTAAACAATTCCAACTATTCAAGTTACTAAGGAAAAAACTATTAATTAGAACATTGAAAAGCAAAAGTATTGACATCAATAGCGACGTCCCATTGCGTTGCTACATAGAACATTGAAAGGGTGAAAAAAAGAATGTGAATGCTCTAAGATTCTTCACATTTCTTCCGTTAGACCCACAGTGAGAATTGCAGTTTGCGGTAAACTTTAAAACACAGAGTAATTAACTGGTACTGCTCAGTTTTGGTTTAAGCTTAGACTGTCTACAGCTAATCGGATCGAGAAGGATTGAATTAAGACCTAACCTTAGGCGACATCTCCGGCTACTTCCCATTAGAGACCACATTGGTTGTTTCATAGAGAGGAACCTATTTCGCTTACTTTACATTACTGAAATTGTCATGATACAATTTTTGTCATTTTCTCTATGCGTAACTGAATAAAACATAAACTGACGCATTAAAATACACTTTACCTTAGGCACTGTGAACAACGTCATCATTTCGAGCATCCAACTTCCCCTGGTGGACCATAATAAGCAAATTCGTGGAAGGGGACGACGTTCCATGCGTTGAAACGGAATACGTCGCTTTTTCCATCGCCACTTCGTTATTTGCGGCACGATGATAATCAATGACTTCTTCCATCTCGTGATGGTACAAAGTTGTTGACTACGTTGTATCCTCGTGTAAAGGAACTTGTATAGCTGCCGTTTGCCTAAAAAATGCCCAATCAATTATCGTGACAGAAAGAAAATGTGCAATGTAAAGCTAAATAACCCCATTACAGATTTCCGCAAACGAAATTACCTGACATGAAGGAAATGGAGGAGCAGACTTTGAAAGTTGGCTGATTTTATCGTCGTTACAACTACTCCAGTTATCACGCAGAAAACTACCGCAGCGTCCGATCCGAACGATGCCCCACCGCCCAAAAGCGAAAGCGTAAAACCCTTGCGATCGACGTGGAACTGCGTTCATACTGTAGATAATCAAGTTCTAGGTTCCATAAAAGCCTTAAATTTCGTAGAATTCTTAAAGGAAATTAAGAGAAAAAATTCAACTGCTAAGATAGCATTGAACCGTTATTTTATGTTTCCTTTTTTTTACTGTCACTCGCACTGAACAGTTCCTGCTGGAACGCCGATGCTAACAATGATAAGGCAAAGTGCGCTTCACGTTGCCGCGACTTCATTTTGTTGCGCTATTTCAATCGTAATAATTTGATCGAGTAAGCGGACAACCGATCACTTCAGCGCGGTAAGTTCACCATGTTTCTCACAACATGCCTACCAGCCGTCTAACCCTAAACCAAAAACGAGTACCACGACATAGTCGGTATCTAATAGTGCCATTTGATTGCTTCCTAATTTACACTTCCTGCAAGTAAGTGGAATCGCTAGAAGGCGAAGAGTTAAGGTCGAGCAGAGACATACAGTTGTGATCCGCTTACTTTGATTCAGCCTTATTTCCAGCCTAGCAAGTAGGAGAGAGCGTTTCTCTAATGTACGCGTCCCGTCCCAGGCATCTTGCCGCTAAACACTTTCATCTGTTCAGCTATGCTGCTACAGCGCACCGAAAGCACCGGGTGAAAATGGTAGAATTATCAATAGAGCTAATATCACTCGTCTCGCAAAGATGAAACAGTTCCAGCCATCGCATTGATCGTGAACTATTTCAATATTTTATAGAAAAAGAATGAGATGCTTTTCCGCGTTGTTAACTATGTACAGTTCGTGAACGACGTTACAAAGCACCGAAGTTATTGTTAAGAGGAAAGGTGGTTTAAATCTGTGGTTTAGAAAAACTTGAGCTGTCGTTGCGAAGCTGCTATAGTTATATCATGTATACTCTTTAAACACGAGTACTATGAGTGTAGCGGCGCGTCAAACGTACTCAGCTAAAGCGCAAAAGGGTACAGCGCTAGCTCGCCGTCGTTATAACAAGAATAAGCAGCAAATATAGGACGAGAAAACAATGCAGCATGTAACCAGCATCAATTTGCAGACGTATTACGCAACCAAAAAAGCATTGTTAGTTTTTTTATACCAGCATGAACTTCAGAGTCGGATGGTACTGTATCTACGTGGCATCAGCACGACTTTGCACCGCTATGGGTGAATGAACGGTTCAGGACGACGTGAAGTGTGTACTTTGACCAGTCGCTGTTATCCAGTAAAGAGTGCTAACGAAAGAAAGCATCATCGTGCCAAGGACGACTGAAGAAAAGCTTGTCGTTTTTTATGGCAACCTGAAGCTGGCAGCTCTCGTCCAATGCCTCCGTTGAAACGGTGGAATGTTAAATGGCTTGTCATATGATATTTGCAGCGAATATATACGACACCGCCTTACTACTTCAGAATTCGGTGTATACAAGTTGAAGTTCCCAAAAAAAGCAGGTTGGCGTGTGCCACCTTTACGGCAAAGTGAAAGTAACGCATTTGTTTTGTCCTTGACTCCCTCACTCTCTCCCCTGACGGACTCTATGACCTTCACTGCTCATAATGCTCGATGTATGAAGCTTCACTACGACAAGGACATGTGGTGACTTGGTTAATTAGAATGGAAGCTCGTACATCACCGACTAACTCGCCCGTATACCCTCAGCGTTGACAGCGGAATTCTGCCGTATCCTACCTGCATTGCCACGGTTTAGCAGGTTAGCTACACGTACATTGTTGCGCGTTGTACTTGGGAACATATGAATAATCAGTTGGACGGTTTCTTACGTTATGCCTTTTGATTCGTAGTTGTGAAGTATGGAATGCAGAATGCCGACGATATTAAACAAGAAGCTTTGTTGCAAAGTTTTAGAATCCCAGCGACAATTTCGAAGCAACCGTGACGTTAATTTTCATTAGTTTGATAATAAGAAATGATATTTGGGCAGACGCACGGTTAATGTAGATGGAAGTATATGTTATCAAGACTATATATTCTTAATGATATTGCCACGTTCACAATTTGTGGAGCAGCAGTTTATCATAAAGAAGCGGAAGAAGTATACGTTGCCTATTGATCTTGGTGCTAGCCGGCAATATCACCTCTAATATCATAGTATTTGAAAGATATTTGAAGTTGGTAAGGGGGCCTTTTTCGTTATGCCCCTTTTGACGGTAACTGAGCTTCCAACAGCGGTGAGTTACCGAAGTGAATGAAGAAAGCGGGCTATAAATCGTCGAATACAATGTCTCGTTCACGTCATCAGCGTGGAGGACATTGAATAACCAGTTCTCATACCGCAGAACCAGTGGAGGTATGCGTCCCCTTTTGAGAAAATTTTTGGATAGCAACGTTACTTCCAATATCATAGTATTTGAAAGATATTTGTAGTTTATAAAGGGCTTCCTTGGCGGGATTTGCTCGTCCAACAGAGGCGAGTTACCAAAGAGAAAGAATAAAGCGCGCTATAAATCGTCGACTACAAAGTCTGGTTCACATCGTCCGTGTGGAGAACATTGAATGACTAGTTTTCCTACTGCAGTCGAGCCAGAGATGTACGTCGTCTTTTGGGAGAGTTTTTGGATAGCAACGTTGCCTCCAATACCATAATATTTCAAAGATATTTGTTGTTTATAAGGGGCTTCTTTGTTATGCCCTTTTTGGCGGGATCTGCGCTTTCAAATGGCGCTAGTTATTAAAGTGAAAGAAAAAAGCGGAGTGGAAAGCGGCAGAAAACATGTTTTGTTCACGTCATCCGTCTGGAGGATATGGAGTGAACTGTATCCGTACTGCAGAAGAAATGCCCCATTCTGCCCACCGTTTTCTCCTCCTAAATGTAGATCTGGTTTTTTGCGGCGCTGACAACGGAAGGGTGAAGAGAAGTGGAACTTTTTGCTTGTGAGTATCGTGTGAACTGCTCCGCATACTTGTACTATGGGCCTGCGAAACTAATTTCGTCAAGCAGTTATGGACGCGTTCGCTTTTCTTTTTCCACTCTGCTGTGCGTAGTTTGATTATATTTTTCTAGGCGTCTTTTGTGCTATTAAACTGTTATCGCAACTTGCTCTGTTTGCGTCTCAGCCGCGAAATGTTTTCAACAACACTAATCCTTAGTGATTTGATTAGGTTCTACCTTGAGAAACCGTGAAGAGTGGTAAATAGTAGTGCTTTACTGAGGAAAACTGCACTGATGCTGGACTCGTACGATCGCACAATCGAAATTGCAGTGATAACTGAAACAGCTCATTGTATATGTCGCTGAAGATAAGCAACAAAAAATGATATTTTTCCCGCGGCCCCGCAGATGTACAGTAATCCACGGAAAGCTGCAAGGAAGTGCAGGTACATTGTGACGTCATCGGATGACGAAAGTAAAAGTAACGCGTTTTTCGCTGCGTACTGCATTTTTCCTTTGTTACGAACGTCACTAGTAATTCGTGAATTGTTTGGCGGGCTTGTAAGCAATATTTAGCTCCAGGTAGAGCCTGCAAACTGCCGCCTAAATCATTTCTTTTCTTAACCTTTTAGATCATGCTTTTCTGCGCTTACGGGTACCTGACCGCGTAAAGTTGCACGAATAAACTATAGTTGCAAATGGAGATTTGCTGTGAATTCATCTTCCAAACATCCTTCCAGCTTTTACGTCGATCTTTCTCTTTCGTCAAAACATAGGCTGCCCCGTGATATCCGCGTTAGCGACGTCGCTATTGATTAAAATTTACTGTCAGGCATGTAAGGCTAAACTAAGTATACTCTAAAATGATGCCTACGTAAGCTAAAATTCTATGTAATCCGCCGAAACGCAGGCGTAGCCGACAACCTTACTGTAGGCTTGCCCCCATCACCTAAGCTTGAACATTGCTTATATTTTAGTTTAGAGTAAAATAAGAGCAGAACCAAACGATTAGCAAGCTTGCCAGCAAAGCCAGAGCAAGGTCGCCCGCGTTTTTTTTCGGGAAGGAACCTGCATTTCATGGGCTACGGTATGTCGTTGAAGGCAAGGACGGGGCCCACAATTTCGTGCAGTTTACTGAATTAGCCGGTTCAACATGAAGACCGTTCTCAGCTGAAAAAATTTGCAGTGTTGTCATAATGACATTCCGTCCTGAACTCGTACAATCTTGGTTTAGCGGAGTTGTCACTGCATACGCCAAACGCTACTGGCTTCGTATGCTACTTTTGAATTGATGGCCGGAAGAAAAAATACTTTTTCAAGAAGCCCCTTTCGCGCAAATTTTTCATGTTGGCATTTGTCGCATGTGAACTGCCAGCCGGTGATTGGCCAAAGACGATAGGTAATAGAAATTTAAGCTAAGTCTCGCAGTATCCTGTCGCATGTGTAGAGCTGTTTCTTCTCCGCTGATAATTGCTCTTCAGAGACGCAGACAGCTCTATTTATTTTATAGTTACTTTTTCTACCGTCGTTCCTATGCCTATGCTATAGACTGTTATGGTTATTTATCCACTAACATGTAACGGCGTTTTAAGACTGCTGTAATTTTATTCTACTCCTTCTTTAGTTCGCTATTGCGAAAAATAGTTTAGTCCTTTTTAATTTCAGATCACAGACGCAATCAGCTCATTCAGTATCAATAACAATGCGTCATAAGAATGCCAAGAACTAATAGACAAAGTTCTGATCACATCTGCTTGGTAAGCATTTATTATTACCGCGGGTACACTTCCGCACCTCGAATTTCGGTAGTACAATCACTTTCGCAGTGGGTCGTTCTGTCGATTTCACTACTCAACAATGTTTTAGGAAGCCGATAGATTTTGAAACGCGCAATAGTGAATTGTCAGCTTGCAACGCGAGTTCTCGACGTTGACGGAAGTGGGGTTGCAAGTCGTCGGCCCTAACAATACACGGAATGAAAATTCCTCGAAAACACTTCAAAAGGGGCGGACGAAATTGGTAACTGGAAAGCATTATAATTGCTGCGAAGATTAACTTTAAAATTGAACGCCGCGGTTTTAAACAGACATCACTGCTCTCAAGTACTGAGAAGTCATTCGCATTTCCAACGGGCGTAAGCGGCGGCGTCTTTTCGCATTTGTTGTGCGAGCTGCGCTGCGCCAGCTTGGAAGAACGATACTACCCGAAAGATGGGCGCTTCGAAAGAGCGTATGCTGCCTTCATACCAGTGACCAGCTAGCAGACGATATATCATGGTCCAGTAAATCAGTGGAAGGCGAACTGGACTGCGAGACGATATTCACAATGTATGCTGTAAATGCCGTACGACAGCCTGAACGATATACTGAGAGAAGTGGTCCTGAGCTGCAACTGCAAGCGGTTCAACGAGCTTCAGCGGAACCCTTGCTTTCATGCTGCAGTATGATATTCCAAGATCAACGTTTGCAGTTGAGAACAAACTGCCTTTCAATGTGTGAGCGTTGTCACATGCTGGGAAATGATAGATGCCGCGCAGATAGGCATCCTAACTTCAATGCACAAATCATATGATGCTGACTTTCAAACTGCTCCACAAAGATCTTCCGCTTAATGGCAGTCACATTTTTGCTGTTATGCAAATTCTGTGCACGATCAATTGGGGACTAATGCACATATTTTTTGCATTGCTCCAGCTGTCAGACTGTTGCCGTTGGGCAGACGAAGACTAACACTTTAAACACTTAGGATAATAAATGGCTGCTGCGGTACAAAAATGCATATTCTGACCATCTCTCATGGTTGATACGACTACAAATGAAGCTCAACGCCAAAGCGCCTACGAAATGATATTCCAGAACGATAATAGAACAGATGAATATTAGCTCCAAGAGGAACAGTATTGTTAGAAGCAGTTGGCATAGTCAAATATTATTAACTGAATCGTGTGTGTAGTCATTTGATCTCCTGCCTGCGTATTTCTTTGCCTTAGCAGGGCCGTCGATTATGATATACTGTTAGAAAACGAACAGCTGCTTTACAATATCGCCATTCTTTAGATGGAATGTGGGGACGGCTAAGTCTAGACGACGCGGCTGCAAAAACAATGAAGAAAAGAATGTTCGATTAGCTTTACACAATTCAACATATCACGCCCAAATGCTGAAATCACCTGCGTAATGAACGGAAAGCTGTGTACGCTCTGCGGTAGGGCTCACTGCCCCAATATGTCAGTGCCATCAGCGTGAGCGCATCGACCGTTAAAACTTACGTGGAAATGAGCTGTTGTCGATGAAAACAACGCGCATAACCCACCTGCGCAACTCCATGTCAACATGGGAGCATTGAAACTCTGTTCATCCAAGCAGTACTTAACTCATGTGATGCGAACAACTGAAACTGAAGTCGTACAGCGCGCTTGAATAGGAACTGTTAGGAACGACTCTGTTGCTCAGAAGTTTTTAACTCACCTCAGCTCGCTGAATACTTATCTTCTGTACGCTGCGACTTGTATTGTTATTTTTGGCCGGAATTAAAATATTTTGACTGACGAGTCATGCGTTACGAAGCATCACTAAAAACACTTACATAACATGCACTGGCAATGCATTAACAATTCTATCGAGAATTTGATATGAAACGTCCGTCATTGAGCATAATGAAAATTTTGTTTCCAGCAAGGCCGCTGTATTAATAACTACAGTTGAACCTCTGTAAGTTGACCACCTAACAGACTGGTCAAAACTGGTCAATATATGAAGGTGGTCAGCATAGGGAGGCTATGGGTATAAGTGGCTCGGCTGAATAGATTAGTATCTGCACACGTTTTATTCTGTTGCACAACATCTATTGGAAGTTCATTAAATGGCGAGGTGCATAAAAATAACGTTATTGTAAAATCGCACAAGGTTTTTTTAGGGGCTACAATGCTTCCTGAAAAACTTGTCAATTCTGGTCTGTTGCTTGTTCTTACTACAACACAAGCGGTAAGAGCAGCCTCCGCGCTAGCTACCCCGCTCAGCACCTCTTGGCTTTTTTCGGCTGCGCTAACATGAGCCCGACGACCTCTTCCTTCTGCTTTTGTACCGTTTTCGTCTTATTCTCACTTTGCTCCTCTGCGTCATCTGCGCTACTTGCTTCCACGCTCATTTTTGTTTCGGCTAGTATAGATTGAAAGATTGCCTGTGGGTCGGGTTCGCTAGAAGTGGCCAACTCGTCATCCATTGTAACCAAATCTTCGAAATCTATTCCTTCAAACTCAGCCTCGCGAGTGGGACTATCAGGCTGGAGTTTGACGTCATCGTCTTCGTCTCTGACGAGTCCAGCTCTCCTAAAGCACTTCCTTATTGCCTCCGGTTGAACCTTATTCCAGGAAGAGCTGATCCAACGGGCGGCGTCCAAAGCATTAATGGACGCAGCAATCGAATTCGCTCCCGCAAATGAGCAGGTGTCTTCAGCTATGCCAATGACCCACTGCAGAAGCTGGGCCCTGTATTTCGCTTTAAATGCCTTCATTACTCCTTGATCTAGAGCAGTGTTTTTCAACGTGGGCCCTGGGGCCCCTGGGGGGCCCTGGAGGATAATGAAGCAGGAGATTGTCCCAATCAACAGTTCAGCGGTAATAAGTAGCGTAGGAAAGTAACACGGTGGGCCCATTTGTCACCAACGGGAAGGCGTTGACAGCCCAACGGAAAATGTTCCATTGCAAAATCAGGACGCGTTGACGTTATCTCTCTTCTCTAGGAGCCAATGAAAAACATGCTTTTACATTCCCTCCTGCCCGGTATGCTTCTAAAAAGTCTCTGTGCCAGGCGTGCTTCTAAAAAGCTCTTGGCTTTTCGGTAGGGAGCAGTTCGCAGAAATGTGTTCCATCTCCACACCCTTCTATCAGCCCATAAAAGCTTGTTATTCTATTCCTTCTCGTGCAGTGCAAACAAGCGCCGTGCCCTTCGGTTTTTGCGAACGGAACTTCAGAACAACTCATTCCATCCGACCGTACGTGAAACAACAGCAGCCGGTAATATATTCCCGTACGTACGGCTTTTCCGTCGCACATTCCCCACTTTTTCCCTAGACTGATAAAGGCACCGACTCATAGAAGCGTACCCTTTCATTCCTTCCTCCTTGGTATGCGCTGAACAAACAACATTTATAGTGGTCCTTTTCTATTATTCACGGGGACTCTAAAGGGGCCATCTGGGGTCCCTGGCGAATCCAGGGGCCCTGGGGCAAAAAAAGTTGAGAAACTATGATCTAGAGTTTTTGACGAAGTGTTCGGAGTCAGGAACTTTAACGTGACATTTGTGAGGTCTTTCACGTGGGGATTGCTCAGGCAGTTGTCTACTACCACTAAGATGGAACGTTTCATTCGCTTCATCTGTCCGTCGACACTTCTTACCCACTCTTCGAATATGGCGGCTGTCATCCAGGCGGATTTATTTGATCTCCAAGTGGCAAAGAGGTCATCAGGCTTCAAGTTCTTAAAAGCTCGGGGTTTCGTTGACTTACCAATGACCAATGGCTTCAACTTCTCCCCAGTTGCGCTAGCGCGAAGAAACACAGTGAAGCGTTCTTCGGAGAGCTTGCCGCTTTTGCATTTGTCACCTTTTAGTACAACACTTCTATCAGGCACAGCTTTGAAGAGCAAGCCGCATTCATCAGGAGTGAATATGTCTCCTTCCTAGAATACACTGGCTAAATTACGAAACTTCGCGATGAACTCTTCCAAGACCTCGACGGGAACGTCGTCAGATTCGCCGCATAAAATTTTCTGAGAAATCTGATGACGGAGCTTGAACTTATCGAGCCAACTGCTTGATGCCAACTCTCAGCGACTGACACAGAGCAAACTGAGGTGGTCAACCTACAGAGAGCAAACTACTACCATTGCGTCCATATACCACGTCACGGCTATAGCGGTAAACTTCCCACTTATGGAGGTGGTCGACGTCTACAAGCTGTCCTTGAGCTTATTTACGGTGCGGACCAACCAACTGGTCAAAGTCCGGCTAACTTAAGCAGGTGATCAAGTTTGGACGTTCCACTGTACTTCTTGCAAGGTGTGCAAACTTTCTTAGAATGCTCAATCGAAAAAACACTGCTGTCCGTACGAAGTTGAGCTGCTCAAAAATGGGCCAATCCAAACTCATTTCAAAAAACATCAACAAACTAAAATATTACGCCACCGAATGACGCTAACAAAAAAAAGACAAAATGGATTTCAACGTTTTAATTGACAGCATCATTTAAGGGCAAACAACTCAACGCGACGAACAGAGCAAAGGAGTGTGTTGTCGGGTACAGTGGTGAAGCGGTTATCAACGTTGAGAAGGAACGGCAAAAATCAACAGTTTTTAAAAGACTTGCTGACTTCACCAACTGCTTACAACGTCATCCGGCACAACTGATTACTTCAAGTCATATTCAAGATCATCAGCAATATTTCGATCGCGAACGAGTAGAGCGCGTTGATTCAATCATTGAGCCGAAACATCTACCGTGACAAAGCTTCAATTGAAAAGGACGAACGTTCTGTATCGACCACTGTAGTGCACAGAAACTACGATACGTAACGCGTCCGGCACATTCTGCTACACCAATCCACAAATGCTTTACTTCTCGACAATCTTTTCCTTTATTTTCGGGATCTCTACCAGTTTCTGCCAGCGTGTACACAGCACATATCGTTCTGCCCAATACTTTAAATTTTGAAACATACTAGCTGTCACCGCGGACGAATGTTATTCCGTCCGCATCTAAGAACTTTGCGGACTTCAGCTACTCAATATCATTTTTTCCATAGCCACTGTTCGGTACGCTTGATTTCAACCGCATTCACATAAGCTCATATGACTCATGAAAGACAATAATAGTGTAGATAAGCAGATTGTGAACGTCATCACGTCCTTACACGCTGTACTCTTTCGCTATCCTCAGCAGCTCCATGCCCGCATTGCCAGAATATCTTTACGCGGTTACTTTCGAACGATATCTTCATCTTCCCAACTGCAATCGCTCCACTCCTAAGGCGAACCAAACAATAGACGCAAAGGCGATCGACAGATGACGTTAAGAGCTTCTAGAGACACGATGCTTTCAGATATGAAGATTTTAGAGCTTCAGTTATTACCGCGCACATAGTGACATATCGCGTTGAAGTTAGGATGCCTATCAGTGGGGCAACTTTCATTTGCCAATTTTCAATAATCACCTGCACACAATGGCCGGCCATTCAAACTCTCCCCATTCTCATATGTGAGAGAACAGTGACCATTCATGGTAGATTTTGGCCCGGACGGTGTTTCCCAGCTGACCCTGACCCAACCATTTCAGGGTGACCACCAAGAGATTCCTCCCCCAAGAAACTGCGTGAGGCTGCTCAGACACAAAAACTCCTATCATCGCTTCGCAGCTGGCGTTATAAGAAAGCAGGTTTATCCTCAAAAGCAAACACTGCACAGCGCAAAATCATGCCTGCTACTGCAGCAGAAACGTTGCTGAATCAATATCTTCGACACGAATCATACCGAATTCATTTTCTTGCACCTAGTGGTCACTTGTTTCGGTCCGTTTGGTAACTTCTTTCAACCGCAAGCAAAAGTTCTCGCTTAGAAAGGAGATGGAGCAACCATCACGCGAATATACTTAAAATATCTTAATAACCGCATATCGTACAAGAGCGGTCGTTGGGCAGCAGCTTTCCGAATTAGCAAATATATACTTCCATTCAAAAAAGTGGTGCTCTCTTTCGGTTTTCCGTGATAAACTGTCACTGCGTGAATCGCGACAGTGCTTCCCAAAGTGGCAGGCGGCAATGACAACGACAAAGCTGACCAAACAATCTCCGATTCTTTACCTGAATGTTGCGACGACGTTGACTTGATTCGCCTATTCAAGCTGTCGGTGTAGATGTTGAAGGTCTCCACTGCGAAAGATATGCAGACGGTGACTCTGTGGGCCGACAGGCACTGACACGGAATGCCCATATATTCTCACGCAGAAATCACCCAAACGATCACGACGTACTCCGCTTCCATCCACTTTGCATACGCAACAGGTACGTCAACAATCGCCTACAGGAATTGACGACTGCCTGTTATAGATGCCCAAGTGAGTATTCGTCCAAGAGAAGCAGCACAGCCGCGTCCTATTGCTCCACTCGTAAGTTCACACTGCAACAGTCTTGGAAAAGCCGCTTGCAATATCGTCATGTGTCGTCAAGCAGAACAGTACAGGCAATCACAATAGCAAAGGATAACATACAATATTCGCAGGATTTATTGACAGCAACGCAAGAGCATCCAATCCCAAGCTGCCACGGCCTTTTCATGCGGTACAAGAATGCTTCTGCGGGAAACCTAGACGAGTTTTAACGACTTGCCACGGTCGGCATCCGTACAATAGAAACTTCACACCGCGTTTTCAAGGCCTCTGAGCGAAGACAATAGGCAGAAACGAGCAAACTTAGCAGAATTGAACACGTCAGGAACTACGGCCTTACTACCGTATTAAGATTCACAAGTTTTATTTACGTACAACGGGAAATAAGCTCGCGAATATAGTTCTTCCGCGTGTACGATTCGAATTTCGTGCTGATGCGCAGAAGAAAATTGCTCCCTTTATTTATGTATTGACCGATCCTATAGGATGCCATCAGACGACTTCACCTCGCTCTTATCAATCTTTTAAACGTGTTTTTAATTTGCTTCGAGTTCTTCCCGGTTTGTAGAGCGTAGTAGCTATTGAGTTTGTCACCGATATGGAGGCAGTAGACGGGCACTGGGTTTAGATTTGTTTTATCGAGCATCGAAAGCATAAGATGAGTGCAATACCTATATTTGAAAGGTTTCTTTCGTACGGAGACGAAAATTGCCGAATGTTGTATGGCAGACAGCCACGTATAATTTTGCGTATGCATATGCGCAGTGTTCTCGCTCCTAATGTTTAAATTTTCTGTCGATATCAGGAAACAAGCTCAGCGTGCCATGGGGTGATCTTTTGCATATTCCATCAATGCGTATGTAACAGGCATTGGCATTTCTAAGTAAATGACAACGGAGCAAATCAGTTGCGGCAGCAGTGATGGCAAATTTTCTCTGTATTCTTTCCTGAAAAATGCCCATTGCTTGCTTGGTAAATTATTTACTGAGAAATAGGGAAAAATGCACGCGAAGAACTCGTGAGATTTGTTAAGCATTTTTATTTCCCTTTGAAAACTATTCAAATCAACAAATGACTGCGTTGTCAAACTTTTTTAATAAGAATTTGAACGATCCAGCTTGCGTACACCATGAGCCCGTTTCGTCTGCTAATCTTTTCTCTTGTTAGGTATTTGCTTGCGGCGGTCCTTGTTTGGTTTTTTTCCGATTGTCATTTTCATGTTACTTTCTTAAACATTATGCCTGCAATTCGTGCAGCGGTTATGTTCTAATCATTTCAACAGTTACTTACTGTTACTGCCATGACTACTTTATCTGCGAGGTAGCAGCCACTCACCGCTCCGGTGAGTGGCTGCTGCGCTACTGATTCGTAGTGCCTAATTTTTCCTATGAAAAGTTATACACTTTAAAGTTTAGAATGATTTGCAGGTACGCATGAAGTAACGCATTACCAATGTTCACTGTGCATCAGAAAGTTTAATGACGAACCATTGAAGAATTGTAACCGCCTTTCCAAATATGCTGAGTAGCGATAATTTCTCTATCCATAGGACGCATTAGCGCATTAAAGCTAGAGTTGTTAAGCTTTATCCAAAGTGGCACCGCGTCATTGGCTGATTAGCAAATGTTCTGCTGCTTGCGCAATCTAAGGATTAGCCTCCTACAAGTATCAATACATTAGAACGGTATTCGTCTTAGTAACAGCGTGGTCAAGGTTCGTAATGGTTCTGCTTTTTATATATTCGAACTATGCGCTTTCGCAGCACTGCTGGTTCCTACCGTTGGCACATTCGTTTCAACTGGATTCCGAACGTGCTTCAACGTTCAATCCTGAGAACTTTGGGCATCGTAAACGCTATGACAGTTTGATTCACTCCGTAGATATTTTGCAGCACTATTTGACACTTTTGAAATGGTAAGTTCCAATCTGGCATGGAAGTGATGAATAATGACTGTAGTCAGCGGAAAAAACCCCTCTGACGTGTGCATGCACTCCAACTTAATTGCATCAGAAATAATTGCAAAGGCAAAAATTACATGCTAGAGCTTTCAGGTGGCCATTGATTGCAACTGTCATTGGGGATAAAAGTTGTATCTTCCTGTGCCTGCGCCTAGCCGCCGAATGAGGACCATACTGATCAGAACAACATCAGAACGGCCCATAACGCTGATTTAACTGAGGTCCACTTCCATTAGAGGCGCGTATCATCGTTGTTAAAAACTTGTCACCGTAGGAATTCAAACAGAGCAAGTTGCACTAACAGTTTAATAGCACATAAGGGACCGAACAATAAATATTAATAACAAAACTGCGCGCAGCAGTGCGGAATACAAAAAGGTGAACGCGTTGACAACGAGTTGACGAAATTAGTTTCGCACGCACACAGTAGGGCTATGCGGCGAGCAGTTATAAATACTGTTAGCAGCGCGCATGCAGAGCAGCTCAGACGATGCTCACATGCAAAATGTTCTTCTTCTCTTTATCCTTGCATAGTCAGCACGGCAGAAAACCACATGTATATTTAAGAGGAGAAAACGAACGATAGAATCGGGCGTTTCTTGTGCAGTACGAATACAGTTCACTCCAAATTTTCCGGACGGATGACGTGAACAAAACATGTTTTCTACCGCTTTCCACTGCGCTTTTTTCTTTCACTTTAATAACTAGCGCCATTTGAAAGCGCAGATCCCGCCAAAAAAGGCATAACAAAGAAGCCCCTTATAAGCAACAAATATCTTTGAAATACTATGGTGTTGGAGGCAACGTTGCTATCCAAAAACTTCCCCAAAAGACGACGTACGTCTCTGCCTCTTCCGCAGTACGAAAACTAGTCATTGAATGTTTCCCACACGGATGATGTGAACGAGACTTGTCTAGCGGCGCTTTACGGTCCGCTTCTTTCTTTCACTTTGGCAACTCGCCTCTGTTGGACGCGCAGATCCCGCCAAAGAAATCCCATATAAAGTACAAATATCTTTCAAATACTATGATATTGGAAGTATTTTGTAAATGTAACTTCTTGGTACGGGACCGTATAGTTTCATGTCGAGTTTCTTTTACGGAAAGTTTGTCCCGTTGATAATATTTTTATTATTCCGGAGCTTTCGGGTCAAACGAGACCCGTCTTCAGCGGTGTTAATATAAAGCAATGAAGTAACGAAAATTCACGGTGTTAAAATGATGTAATGGGTGTTGCGCGGGGATGTTTTAACTGTTTAGAGTCCAATGTTTTAAAGTAGATTTCCTTGTCTCCTCATCTTCTGTCTGTCAGCTAGCCATTTTTCTTGTTGTGGGTATATGTTGTTCTTCAGAAATTTTATTTTAAGGTTCTTCTCCATTTTGTTGGTTTTAATCCGTAGTTCTTTGTTTTCTTTGTATGTTTAGTCAAGTGAGCAGCATTTAGAGCGAGTGACAATGTTTGCCCATTGTTCGTTTATTTCTGCTCCTTGATCTCTATTGCACGTCTCATTGCGCCTGATGTATAGAGCTTCCTTGATTTTCCGTAGGCGCAAATTGCTTTCGTAGTATAAGACTTTCGGATGGAGAGTCTGGTTGCAACGTGCGGCGTGTTCCACGACCGCGGAGGCCTGTATTGCTCTGTCCATGGTAGTTTTTGGGTTCGCGATTTTCCTTCCGCGTCGTCTTGTAGGGTTGGTGTCGTTGTTGAGAATGTTTTTTGCGTTTTTATAAGTGGTAAGGCCTTTCGTATGTTCGTTGAATCTATGTTCTAAGGTGTTTCCCGTTTCCCTGATGTACACTCCCAAACAAGGGCATTTGATTGGGTAGACCAGCCCTGTTCTTTTGTTTTTTGGGAGTTGGTTTTGCCCTTCCGGAGAATGGTCCTGAGGTTGTGGAAGCTTTTGAAAAAGACTTGGAACCCTAACCGTTTCCCTAGTCGGATAATCTTTTCTCTTAACCCTGCCACATAGGGGATGACCAACCGTGTGTCACGCAGGATGTTTGGTTGATGTGATTCCCGGTTGTGAAGCATGTCTTTGAACACTTGGTTGATGAAAGATTTCGGATAGTTGTTTTTGTAAAAAACCTTTCCAATATAGTTAAATTCTGATTGGATAAATTCAGGTTCGCATAAATTGATCGCTCTATTGATCATGCCAGAGATGATACCACGCATTACCAATCGTGGGTGATGTGATGAGAAATCAAGGTACTGTTCGGTGTGTGTCGGCTTTCTGTATACTCTGGTTTTGAGTCCCTGATCTGTGCGAATAATCAGAACGTCCAGGAAGGGAAGGGTTTTATTCGCCTCTTTTTCCATTGTAAAGACTATTTGATTCGGCCGGATGCTGTTAAGAAACTGCAGAAATTGCTCCTCTTTCCCATCTTTTATAATGACCAAGATATCATCGACATATCTTTTGTATAGTCGTGGAGCAATTTCTCTGTCTACAGTTTTGGACATTTCCTTTTCAAAACTTTCCATGAATATTTCCGCCAGGACAGGAGATAGTGAACTGCCCATAAGAACTCCGCTAGATTGCTTGTAAAACTTATTGTCAAACATGAAGTAATTGCCATCTTGCATGCAGAACGACACTAGCTTGACAATGTGGAAAGGGTTTAAATTAGTTCTGCTGTCATTGGAAGTAACGTTGCTATCCAAAGACTTTGTCGAAAGGGGACGCATACCTCCACTGGTTCTGCGGTACGAGAACTGGTTATTCAATGTCCTCCACGCTGATGACGTGAACGGGACATTGTATTCGACGATTTATAGCCCGCTTTCTTCATTCACTTTGGTAACTCACCTCTGTTGGAAGCGCAGTTACCGTCGAAAGGGGCATAACGAAAAAGGCCCCTTACCAACTTCAAATATCTTTCGAATACTATGATATTAGAGGTAACATTGCCGGCTAGCACCAAGCCAAATAGGCAACGTATATTTCTTCCGCTTCTTTATGATAAACTGCTGCTCCACGAACCGTGAACGTGGCAATATCATTAAGAATATATACAGTCTTGATAACATATACTTCCATCCATATTAACCGTGCGTCTGCCCAAATATCATTTCTTATTATCAAACTAATGAAAATTAATGTCACGGTTGCTTCGAAATTGTCGCTAGGATTCTAAAACTTTGCAACAAAGCTTCTTGTTTAATATCGTCGGCATTCTGCATTCCATACTTCACAACTACGAATCAAAAGGCATATTGTAAGAAACCGTCCAACTGATTATTCATATGTTTCCAAGTACAACGCGCAACAATGTACGTGTAGCTAACCTGCTAAACTGTGGCAATGCAGGTAGGATACGGCAGAATTCCGCTGTCAACGCTGAGGGTATACGGGCGAGTTAGTCAGTGATGTACGAGCTTCCATTCTAATTAACCAAGTCACTACATGTCCTTGTCGTAGTGAAGCTTCATACATCGAGCATTGCGAGCAGTGAAGGCCATAGAGTCCCTCAGGGGAGAGGCTGAGTGAGTCAAGGACAAAACAGATGCGTTACTATCACTTTGCCATAAAGACGGCACATGCCAATCTGCGTCTTTTTGGAAACTTCAACTTGTATACACTGAATCCTAAAGTAGTAAAGCGGTGTCGTATATATTCGCTGCAAATATCATGTGACAAGCGATTTAACATTCCACTGTCCAACGGAGGCACTGGGCGAGAGCTGCCAGCTTTAGGTTGCCATAAAAAAACAACATCCTTTTCTTCAGTCGTCCTTGGCATGATGATGCTTGCTTTGTTAGCACTCTTTACTGGATAACAATGACTGCTCAAAGTACAAATTTGACATTGTCTTCAACCGTTCATTTAGCCACAGCAACGCGAGATTGTGCTAATGCCATGTAGAAACAGCACCATCTCACTGTAAAGTTCATACCGCTATAAAAAAACTAACAATGCTTTTGGTTGCGTAATACATCTGCAAATTGATGCTGGTTACATGCTGCATTGTTTTTTCGTCCTATGTTTGCTGTTTATTCTTGTTATACTGACGGCGAGCTATCGCTTTACCCTTTTACGCTTTAGCTGACTACGTTTGACTCGCCGCCACACTTGTAGCAATTTTGTTCAGAGAGTATACATGCTATTAACACAAGACTTTTGCAGCCCTAGTTTTGCGACAGCTACTGCATTTTTTTCTAAACCACAGGTGTTGACCACCTTTCCTCCTAAGAGTAACTTCGGTGCTTCATAACGTGGTTCACTAGCTGTACATAATTCACAACGCGGAAAAGCATCTCGTTTACTTTCTATAAAATATTCAAATAGTTCACCATCAGTGCGATGGCTGAAACTGTTTCTGCTTTGCGAGACGAGTGACATTAGCTCTATTGATAATGCTACCATTTTCAACCGATGCTTTCGGTGCGCTGTAGCAGCATAGCTGAACGGATGAAAGTGTTTAGAGGCAAGATGCCTGGGACCAGGCGCGTATATTAGAAAACGCTCTTTCCAATTTGCTAGGCTTGAAATAAGGCTGAATCACAGTAAGCGGATCACAACTGTATGCCCTATATTACGGCCTATAAGAACACCACTCTACGTAAGTAATGGATGCTAATAATTGGCCCAGTTGGTAATTCCCAGGCTCGCATGCGACTTATTAGTCCTATGAGCTGAACAGCAATTCTTCTACCTCAATTAGACTCACTAAGTGTTTAACTGGCTCAATCATTACTACCCATTACTTAGGTAGAGGGGGGGTTCTTGTAGGCCATGATATACGGTATCTCTGCTCGACCTTAACTTTTCGCCTTCTAGCGATTCCACTGACACCAAGGAAGCATAAGTTAGGAAGCAATCAAATAGCATTATTAGGTAGCGACTCTATTGTAGTACTCGTTTTTGGTTTAGTGTTAGATGGCTGGTAGGCAAGTTGTGAGAAACATGATGAACTTACCGCGCTGAAGTGATCGATTGTCCATCTGACGGATCCGATTACTAAGAAATGACATAAAGTAACAAAATAATGCTGCGACAACGTGAAATGCAGCATGCTACTATGCTTAGACGGCAGCGATTGACGTGGAACCACATTCATACTGTAGACAATCAAGTTCTGTGATCCAATGAAGCAATAAACTCCTTAGCATTTTCAAAGGACACTCAACCTTACTTGCATTCCGTAAAAAAGGAGAGGAGACTAAGCGAAAAAAATTCAACAAATGAGACACAGCATTTAACCATTATTTTATTTTTCCTTTCTTTTGTTAGCATGGGCACGGAACAGTCACGGCAGGATCGTTGGAGCTAACAATAATAAGGAAAAAAGTCCTTCACGTTTTCGCAGCATCATTTTTTTGCTTTGCTTTATTTCTTAGTAATCGGATCCGTCAAATGGACAACCGACCGTTTCAGCGCGGTCGGTTCCTCATGTTTCATACAACTTGCCTACCAGCACTACGGCTGAATCCTGTGTCTTAACTGTTGAATTTTTTCGCTTAGTCTCTTTTAAAAATTC
This sequence comes from Trichuris trichiura, assembly GCA_037903355.1. NCBI lineage: Eukaryota > Metazoa > Nematoda > Enoplea > Trichinellida > Trichuridae > Trichuris > Trichuris trichiura. The sequence continues at coordinate 95,624 of JBAJFE010000040.1, forward strand.
TATGGATTTTATGGCTTCATTGGAACACAGAACTTGATTGTCTACAGTATGAATACAGTTCCACGTCAGTCGCTGCCGTTTAATCATTTGTCTTTGGGGCGGTGCGACATCGTTCGGAACGGACGCTGCGGTAGTTTTGTTTGTGATAACTGGAGTAACTGTAACGACAGTGAACTCAGCCAATTTTCAAACCCTGTTCTTCGATTTCCTTCACGTTAGGTAATTTTGTTTGTTGAAACGTCTAATGGGGTTCTTCAGTTTTGCCTTGCATATTTTCTTTCTGTCAGGATAACTGCTTGGACATTCTTTTAGGTAAATGGCTTCTATGCAAGTTTCCTTACGTGAGGATGCAACGTAGTCAACACCTTTCCCCCATCAGGAGATGGAAGAAGTCATTAATTATCACCGTGCCGCAAATAACGAAGTGGCGATGGAAAAAGCGACGTTTTCCGTTTCAACGCATGGAACGTCGTCCCTTTCCACGAATTTGCTTATTATGGTCCACCAGGAGAGGTTGGATGTTCGAAATGATGACGTTGTTCACAGTGCCTAAGGTAAAGTGTATTTTAATGCGTCAGTTTATGTTTTATTCAGTTACGCATAGAGAAAATGACAAAAATTGTATCATGACAAATAATTTCAGTAATGTAAAGTAAGCGAACTAGGTTCCTCTGCATGGAACGGCCAATGAGGTCTCTAATGGGAAGTAGCCGGAGATGTCGCCTAAGCTTAAATCTTAATTCAATCCTTCTCAATCCAATTAACTGTAGACAGTCTAAGCTTAAACCAAAACCGAGCAGTACCATTTATTTAAACCGTGTGCTTAAATTTATCGCGAACTGCAATTCTCATAGTAGGCCTAACGGAAGAAATGTGAAGAATCTTAGAGCATTCTTATTCTCTTTTTCACCCTTTCAATGTTCAATGTAGTAACGTGATAGGATGTCGCTATTGATACTAATGCTTTTGCGTTTAGTCTTCTAGTTGATAGTTTTTTAGTAGTTGCAATTGTTTAAGGTGAGCAAACGGCCAGTGAGTGGAAAATTGAAAAGCTGCGCAGCGATGTATTCAATGAATGAATACAAAGCGAAGTCAACGTTTGCTGACGTTCTCATCGTAAATGCTGTTACTGAATGAAGCATTTGGAATAGTTTTAGCTATGAGGATAATACGATTGTGAGAAACTGTTAATGGATTGGTGCTATTGGCATAGTCATCGCAGAAGCAGCTGTTTACACAAAGCGTTCAGACGCTTCTTCACTCCCCTGAATACTGCTAGTTTAAAGTGGGATTGATGCTGTTACGTACAGAAACGGTTATGCGGTTTGTTTATGGCATTGTGAGCAAATATTTGAGATGTGGAAAGTGGGCTGCTGAAACAATGGACAATCGTCTCTGCTATGTTATAATATGGTTGTACTTATTCTTGGTTAGAGTAAGAAAGCACACAAACCAACTTGCAAGCGGCTACAAAATGATATTCGCAGGTCACTTAGCAATAGCTGCCATGTTATCCGATGACGGACAACGTTTACTGAAGATATGGCAATGTTTTAATAATGTCATTTGATTGAACGTCAAAATCGTCTAATCACTTTCCTACCTTGTATGATATGTCAGCGAGCTTAAATGCTTACGATATGGAAAAGAGAATGACTCTTCAACATGCCGTCAATCTCTGAAGAAGGCATAATGATATTGAGTTCTTGCTGGTGTGATCACAGAAGCAGCACAGCTCTGAGTGGCGTATAAAATGATATTAGCTCTTGGTGGGACATGTGTTGTTGCGAGGCTGTAAAGTATTATACGATATTGATGGAGTGGGTAGCGACAGAAAGCTGTCCCAGTACTCGTCTGACAGCTTGACGATATGTTTCGTAGCGACAGCGTGCTGAAGAAAAAATATCCTATGTTAGCTGGAACTTTTTTTACGCAGCAATCACTGAGAAAAAGAGTGATGTGCTTTGAACATTTATTTTTATGATATTTTATTGAACATCTAACGGATGTTGTCACGTACGCCCTTGGTACTAATTAGCAGTCAAACCTTTGTTTGGCTTTGTGTGGATACGAATAGCTAAACGTGCACGCTGTCAATGATATAATGGATAAGAGCATGAAGTAATTGGATTGGATTGAGGCTTTTGAACGCCATGCGCCACAAGCCAGTCTGTACTGTAAGAGTAGCAGATGATGAAGTAGTAACTCGTACGGCGGAATGATATGTCATTGAAGAAGCCGGTGTATGGATTACCGTTTATACGAGAAACTGTTGGTCGGCTGAGGAGATAGCTTACCCGAAGAAGAATTATTAATTCAAAGTTCGGACGTAGGAAGAAATGGCTGGCATGAATCGTCTTAGTGAATGGCGTAATGCCCATTGTGACAACAGAGCTACGTATTACGATATTGACGCTATAGGAGGACGTATATCAATGAATTGGAAAAGTGGGACCAATTCGGTGGATGGATGGGCTCAAGAACGACTGTGCATACATAATAGTGCATTAGATTAAGGGTAGTACGATATTGCTTAGTAGCTAATGATATATGAATGGTTGTGAAATTACCGTATCGGCATTCGTCCATGTTCCTGGATTTCATTGACGCGGACGACCAAACAATGGATCATTCGTGTATGTGCGTGCGTGACTTAGTAGCTTTTAAAGCCTTATGACTATCCGGAGTGTTTCATTCAAATATTGCCGGTAAAGTGGAATGTTTCGATTTGACCGGCCTGCTCTACGCTGCGACGATATTGAAGCAACTTTGTATTTTCACTGGCCGGCCGCATTCCGAGCGGAGCCAAATCGTAGCTTCTATTCGACGATTTTTAACTGAAGTACAATGATTCTGCTGGATCAGAGGAATGGCAAATTGCTACAACTTTCTCTTTTCTCAACTTGAAGTCAATACGAAGTTTTATGCATTTTTGAGCATATTATTTGAAGTGCTTCACACTGATGAGTACTGTTGCCCATTAAAGAATTGTAACTAGTTTTTTCCATCGAAGGCGCATATGACCACAGAAGCTGAAGAGCGGTTTTACAGTTTTCGTTTTTCTTTCTTCTTCCTTATCCTCTCTGCCGTATCCGTCAGCATGTGGTTGAAAGCCGCTTGTTTAAGTCTCTGTGATCCCTTTTGTAGATGACCACTTACGGCAAACTATGCCTACTCGTTCCTTTCTATTTACATAGAGTATGAAGGCGGGATTAGATATGCCATAAAAGCTTTCCTACAACCGAATACTTAAGCAGTGATGGTCAGAATTACATTATGACTTGCTGCTTATAACAGAGGCGGTAGTATCGATAGTTTCTATAAGGCTTTTGCTTCGGAAGGTTAGAAGAAATCGAAATTACGGTTTCTGACTAATATGCAGAATGTTCGATATCTTCTTTATTTAATGGTTTGCTGGCTTTAGAAGCGAATTGAAGCATAATGAATTAAACGCTCGCGCTCCTACCCCCGTCGAAAAAGTTGAAAACAATACTTACTTAGTGTCGGCTTCTTTGTGCATATTCACCTTTTATGGTTTCTACCTGACTGCAATTGAACATGAAAACTCGATAGCTACGGTGATTCGAGACGAAATATCTCTACAGGGCCCACTTTTCAACATTTGGCAAACGGTATAATGAGGTCCAAGCGGTCAGCGCGAAGCCCGTACTCCTCATGCATGAAGTGGAGAATCAGCATCCGTTCCTCTAACCGTTAGAGTAACAGTTTTTGAGTAATCAGTCAGCTGAATTGAGCAGATAACCTTCAGCTGCAAAGATGTCCAATCAACAGTCAAAAAAATGCAGCTAAGCTTGCGAAATCGACCGGATTGGGTAAGTGTTGAATACTGAACGTGAGATAGCATTTATTTTAAACAACGCGCTGAAAGGAAATCAGAAAAGAAGCTAAAATTGATATGAGGCAACTTCGTTCGAGATGTTAGACCTTTACTTAGCAGAGTAACACAGAAAACGATATAGACGTGCGAAGAGTAAAGGGGAAAAGAAGGTGTACGTAGCTGAGCTACAAAGCAAGGGCACAACAGCTGAGAGAGATCAAGGCACAGTGGCTAGCTATGTGATCAGCAGGCTATATTCAAGGTATAAGCCCAACAGGAGATATATGAGGAGGTTGAATTACTTGAATTGCACGTCAAGAACTAGCCTATGACACGATAAAAATTCTCTGTGGGAAGAGACGACAAACTTTGCATGTTCGCAATGAAGTTCACGATATCTTCGCGAAGATTCTCCCAAGTGTTATACTTCAAAACAAGGCAACTTTCGCACCAAGATTAAGTCGAAGGGAGCTTTGATTATGTCACGAAGCTCCTTTACTGTCATTTCTTTTTCTCGCTTGCCAACAGAAACGAAAGGGCAGCTCACACCCTTTCTCACCGCATTCGGCTTCGTGTTCTTGATGTTCAGTCTTGAAAAATAATTTTGAAAAATAGGTTAAGTTGAGTAATTTGTCTGCAACTGAACATGGGTCATCGTTGGGCTCCCATGAACATAACATCGTGCCACAGAATGGGCGCTGAACAGTATCTAACGATGATTGATTTGGAACGTAAAACAAGCCGCCTTCAGCAACCGCCTACAGGAATACAACAGGTTCGACAAAATGGTTTTCGAAGAGCACCGCCATCTTTCCTTTAAGAATTTCCCAAAGTCCCGTTTTAAAGTGTCGATGCACTTTAGGACGGGACCCTGGTACATTTTTAAAGGAAAGATGGGTCTAGTATGTTGTCTCCCAACCGGAAGTTGAGGTGGCTACTTCAAAGCGTTATCTGCGACTCTACAGCGTAATAAATGGTTGTTATCGGCACAACGGGACGGACGTTATCGTCAGGTTTAGTGAAAGTATGGAATTTAGCAGCTTCGCATGCATTGAAGTTACGGGAAACACAATGGGGCCTGCAGGTGTTCAAGCTGAGACGTCCTCTAGCGACAGGGTAAATCTCATTCTGCGTTATGTCTGTCCTGGGATCTAGTGACAACTTGCCATCGACAAGTGGAGGCACCGTAAGGAGGCACTGACGCCTTCTGCCTGATTAGGTACACCCGAGTGAACCCGATTATGCGCCTCCAGCGAAATCGACGCGTCGCCTTCGGCAGGCTGAGTGCCTGCGTTTGCAGTAGGTATGCTTTTTCCCTTTTTGCGTTGGTCAATGCTCGCGTGTTCAGTGATCGCTAAATAACGTTACTTTGCGCTAAGCTTCTTGTCGTTTGCGCCACGGTCAAAACTGCAAAACCCAACAGCAGCAACGAACGCGCGTCATGTTAAGGTTTAGGCTTAGGCTTAGGCTTAGGCTTAAGCTTAGGCTTAGGCTTAGGCTTAGGTTTAGGCTTAGGCTTAGGCTTAGGCTGAGGCTTAGGTTTAGGCTTAGGCTGAGGCTGAGGCTTAGGTTTAGACTTAGGCTTAGACTAGGGCAGGACAGGATCGCCGGCAGGGTTATAGCGCGCACTTGGAAACAATTACCAGAACGGCGAACCGTTTCCAGCTGTGCAGCGTTCCTTCGCTGATACGCATCGCTCGCATGTGTACACAGTGAACAATAGCTCAGGTCACCCATTGTTCAGGTGACGTAGTAATGATCACGTACCCGCTTTTGAAGTTGCCCCCTCAACTTCCGCTGGGGAGACAACATACAAGACCCGAAAGATGTAGCTGCTCTTCAAAACCCATTTTGTCGAACCTATTGTTTTCCTATAGGCGGTTCCTATAGGCGCCTTTTAGATCAGTGAGAAGCTGGAGCGTTCTCCACGTGACCGCTTACAGCAGTTTCTCAATGTGGGCCTGGGGCTCCTTGCGGGAGGATGGGAGATTTTAGGGGAGCCCTGGAAGCCACGGGGGTTCTGGAGGGAACTCTGGAGAAGAATACGGCAGGACATTTTCCCAGTAAACGGTGCGCCCTGACAAGGCTTAGAGGGGCCGTGGTGGGAACTGACAAGGCCTAGGTTGGCCCTGGGGCAAACAAGGTTAAGAAATTATGAATTAAAAAATACAGCGCTTAAAGGGAATGAAGCAACTAGAGCGCAGTGACTAACCTTGCTACTTTTAAGCAGATGACCAGCGGGACATTCCAACCGATCAATGTAACTTTGGAAAAAAGTATTTTGTAATAACAGCACCATTACGCGGCAATGCATTAGGTAGAGAGCGTGTCGAGAAAATAAGGTTTAAATCTACTGCTTGATTTTGCTGCTTTAAGAACAAAAGAACTTACCGGGTGACAAGTCTTTTACCCATTCGATAGGCGTGCATCTGTATTTTATACAGCCCATACATGGGCTATACACACATGTAAAGATGCACGACCATCCCGCAGAGAAACGAAAGCGACTTTCCTTAAAGGCGTGGAACTTTTAGTAGTAGTACAGTACGCGGGACGTTCAGGTTGTTCTTGAAATGCTTTCCGGCGAACGTTCTCCATTCGCATATGCAAAAAGGTTCTCTAAACTGAATCAAAGTTAGACGAGAAAAATAGTAACTGAACAAAGAGTACTTTTTCCGCTTTCGTGATTAATGTAAGGCCGCTGTCCATTACGCGTGCCACCGTATGAAAAGTGCAGGTTCCTCTCCGGTGAGAATGAGGATATCTTATTCTAATCCTTACTCACGAGCATTGTGGTCATTTTGGTGTGCCTAGAGAAACTCAAGGGCTCAATCTAATTCTCAGGCTTAACTTGACGTAATGCAAATTCCGGACGGCGGGCAGAGCAACAGCAGCTCAACGCGGCAGCAATCACGGAAGTTCCAAGTAAAGTCGTACTCAGCAGTAGCAATGTGCAGCTTGTACGGGATAGTTTGAACAAACATTAAACCTGATGCGGTCCTACTCCAAAATGAGCACATCGCAGAAGAAGCAAGCTTAAGTTTCAATGAAAAAAAGAGAAAAGATTGAAATCCATTTGCTTAATATCTCAATCGCTTTTTGAACACGGGCTGTTGTGATCTTCAAACGTTACAAGGAGACTTTTCTCTCCTTCAACAGTAACTAATGTCTACTGAACGCGCCTGCGGTCAACCAATGCTGAGATGCACATTTCCGATATTTTCACTCGACACTGCTTTTTGAAATTAGTCCTGAGAGGCATGAAAGGTTTCCAACCATAAATGCATCCCAAGTAAATGTTGATTTTTCGTTCCGCAGAGCAGGTATGACTCCTTCTCACCATTTTTGCTATACGTATAAACACATTCCAAAAGTATTATTTAAACATCTTTCCAATTTTTGGAAGCTATTATGTCGACAAGCGTTATTCTCCTACCGACCGCGTGTTCTGCCCAAACTGAAAATCTATCGGCCAATACAACTGTGAGTCATACTAACGTGTACCCAGGCTGGTTAGCTTCCTATCTTCTTGTAGATTAGGGACGACCAAACGAGTGGAGGTAGACTATAGATGTGGAAGTGATAGAAAAATGTCTGGAAACGTATGTTCACAAAAAAAGACGAGTTTGCGATATGAATAGGCGTAATGGTTCGCGCTTTGGTTGCTGTTGAACGTGTCAAGAATGGAAAAGTAGGCTTAGTAAATCAAGATTGATGAAAAGTCTATATCATAATTTCTCAACCTTTTTTGCCCCAGGGCTCCCCTAGGCCTTGCCAGGGCCTATCAGGGTCCGCCTAAGCCTTGTCAGGGCCTACCGTTTATTGGAACAATGTCCTGCCGCATTATGCTCCACGTCCCCCCTAAAATCTTCCGGGACCCCCAAGGGGACCCCAGGGCTAACGTTGAGAAACATAAAAGAACTGAAGGGTGCGACGGAACATGAGCAGTTCCGAAACGTACGGTATTCGATTTGTTCTGTAATTTCTCTAACAATTTGCTCATCCATCCGTTGGTAGGGCATTTTGAAGTTTACTTACTGATACACCTAACAGGCCAAACCCGTGAATCTGAAGATCTACTATGAAACTTCAAAACAAGGCAAATTTCTCACCAAACTTAAGTCGAAGCCAGCTTTCATTATTTCACGAAGCTCCTTTACTGTCATTTCTTTTTCTCGCTTGCCAAGTGAAACGAAAGGGCAGTTCGCACCCTTTCTCACCGCATTCGGCTTCGTGTGTTCTCGATGTTCAGTCCTGAAGAATAATTTTCAAAAATAGGCTCTATTTAGTAAATTGTCTGCAACTGAACGTGGTCATCGTTGGGCTCCCATGAACCCAACATCTTGCAGCAAAATGGGCACTGAACAGTATCTAACGATGATTAATTTGGAACGTAAAAGAAGTGAGAAGCGGGAGCGTTTTGTATGTGAACAGCTACAGCAATACAACAGATGGGAGCAAATGGTTTTTGAAGAGCAGCGACATCTTTCCTTCAAGAATGTACCAAAGTCCCGTCCTTACAAGCTGCATATTGCTACCGCAGACTTCGACTTTATTTGGAACTTCCTCAATTGGTGTCGCGTTGAGGTGCTGTTGCTGTGCCCGCCATCCTGACATTGGCTTACGTAAACTTAAGGCTAAGAATTAGATTTAGCCTTTGGTTTTATGTAGGCAAAAACAGAATGATCAGTATGCTCGTCAGTAAGCGTTAGGATAGGATATCTTCATGCTTACCGGAGAAGAACTCGCATTTTTCAAACGGACGGAGGCGTAAACGACAGCGGCTTCATTTTAATCACGGACGCAGAAAAAGCACTTGTTATTCAGTGACTACCTTTCTCGTCTAATACTGTTTCAGTTTATAAAACCTTTTTCCTTATTGGAATGGAGAACGTTCGCCGGAAAGCATTTCAAGAACTACCTGAACATCGCGCGTACTGTCCTACTACTAACAGTTCCACGTCGTTAACGAAAGTCTGTCTCTGTGCTTCTCTGATGGATAGTCGTGCATCTGTGAATATGTGTACCGCCCATGTATGGGTTGTATAAAACACAGATGCACGCCTGCAGAATGGATAAAAGACTTCTCAGCTGGTAAGTTCTTTTGTTCTTAACGGAGCGAAAGCAAGGAGTAGTTTCAAGTCTTGTTTTCTCGACGCACTGTCTACTTAATCCGTTGCCGCTTAGTGGTGATATCATTAGAAAACACTTTTTTCCAAGGTTACATGGATCAGTAGGAATGTCCCGGTGGTCATTTGCTTAAAAGTAGCGAGTCTTGGCACTGCGCTCTAAGTCTTTCATTCCCTTCGAGCGCCGTCTCTTCTGATTAGACAGTTGAATTGGCTTTTGCCAAGTTTTCAAGTTTATACACTTTCAACTAGCAATTTGTGGGTGAAAGGTATTGTTCAGAATAAATCTTCTTTCAGATTTCATGAGTGGTCCATTCAGTTTATCTTTAAAACTCTGTCGGACTGCTTTTTTTATCTGAAAATCACCCGTTGGAAAAACCTGTATGTCACTATAGCGTCGCACTGTTAGGCTAACAGTTGTTTCAGCAGTGATATGTTAAAGCAGAATGTACAGTTAGACTACTGAAGCTTGTACATCCTACCAGTTAATCTATGACATTATTAAACGTTTTCTTGTTTTCGCTGCGTTGTATAAACGTTTTTGTCAATTCTTACTTATCCGTTAAGGAATTAACGCTTGTTTGGTTTTTTCTATCCGCTATCATTAGCTGAGGAATGCTGACGTCACAAAGAAGCTTTAGAAAGGTAATCTTTAGGCAGTTGAACGAGTCTTCTCCGAACCTCAAAATCGAATTTACTTGAAAGTGTTCGTTGCAAAATTTAAGCTTAGTTATCTTTAGGCGAACGTGAGGAAAATTTTGGAAGGAAGTCTGTCGGAAAGCGTCTCCACTCTGGAACTTCAAGGCAGAGACTACAAGTCAAGCGAAGGGCCAAAGCCAGCTTTCAGCAACCGAAGCTGGCTTGAGTGTTTAATGCCCTGTGGCCACCGGTGAACGCAAACTTTTGTGGGCATTCTGGTTTAGATTTTTAATGCCCTGTGGCTACCGCTGAACCCATGCATGTATGGGTTCTGGTTTAGGTTTTTAATGCCCTGTGGCCACCGGTGAATGCAAACCTTTGTGGGCATTCTGGTTTAGGTTTTTAATGCCCTGTGGCTACCGCTGAACCCATGCATGTATGGGTTCTGGTTTAGGTTTTTAATGCCCTGTGGCCACCCACCGACTCAAGTTACCACGTACTGCTTGGTTGGTTTTTAATGCCCTATGGCCATCGCTGCACTCAAGCCGTCTTGGCCCCTATGCTTCAGTTTCTGATGCTTGACAGTGAGGGATTAGCAGAAGCCTGTGTGGGCATTTGGTTTGGTATTTAATGCCTTGTGGCCACAGCTAAACTCAAGCCTTCATGGGCTCTATGGCTTCAGTTTTTATGCGTCGCAGCCAGCGTTCAACGGAAGCCTTTATGGGGGCTTTGGTTCGAAGTTTTAATGCCCTATGGCCACCAATCTATAGAAACCCCAGTTGCTTTGGTTTCTAATTCTGCATGGGCACTTGGGCACGAATTGTCCACCTGAAATTCCGTTTGTATCCGTTGGACAGTGTGTTTATTTTTGTGTGACCTGAGTTGTTGAATCGTTGACAATTACTCCCAGCAGTCGTTGAGTTGCTGGTTTTGACGTACCTATTTGCTATTTGACTGCGCTCGTTACGTTTGTATTTATGTGGTGTCAAGCGTGGCAATACATTCTTTTGGTGAACTTTGAAATTGAACTTTCATTAAGATATGCGCATCTGTATTAAACTTGTTACTATTGAATATGCGGGATTCATTAGTTGTTTCACAAGTCTGTACTTATGTGTTGAGAAGCGAACATTTCACCGAAAGTACAGAAGATAATCAGATATGTTTCAGTTTAGGTCACATAGTGTTTTCATATTTTTTTTGGAGTCAATAGAAAGGACGGGTGTTAGGCGATGTTCGCTGAAAATGTGCTTGAAACAGCGGGCCCTACTATGGTAGTGTGAGCAAGAGAGCGAGCAAAACAGAAAAGATGGATTTTTTGTTACCTACTCAAACATGGTAATAATGCTAGCAATCATCATTTATTTCAGCACATTTTCATTGTGTAAATTGAATGCTTTCGGCTGGGAATAAATCTAAGTATTGTCCAGAATCTGGTAGAGCTGCAACTCATAAAATTTGGAACAGATGATGGTTTAAACTAGTGATGCTCAACGCGGTAACACCGACCAGACTTTAGCAGGTTTTGGGAAGTCTTGGAATAGCAGTAAAAAGCTGAAGGTTGTACAGAAACGTAAATGTTCGATCTTGGTCAGTCAAATAGATGCTCTCATAAGAAGTATTAGTCATTCAGTTATTGTTTCGCACTCTCCGGCGGGTGCAGTATGTTGCCGCGTGTACAACTCGTTCGTTACAGTTTGATGCCAACTTGTCTTGCTTACAGTTCGATAAATGATTCGTACTAATGGAATCCGGCATCTCGCTTAGGACTAGGAACAATGGGCAATGTTTCTCTCATTCTGTCTAGCTTCCATTAAATTTCTCCATCCAAATTTGGAACGTCTTTTTCAATATCATTTTAATACTCCTACTGAGGTTTTTAGAAAATGTGTCATATTCGTGCATGTCATGCTGGCACGTTTGCGCATTGATCCGTTTCCGCATGGCATGTTTCCACTAGGCACCTGCCCTTTTTGAGTGCAATCTTATGTTTTATCCACGGACGTACATTTTATCAACTGTTTGACCAGTTATCTTTTCATGGCTGCCTTTCGAATGGAATTTATTTTTCGTGCCTTAGTGTTTGCTCAATGCATGCATACGATGCGACGTCTCCACGGACTACAGCGTCATGGTCTGTAGTTATATGGTTTACCAGATCTAGCTTTCGTGGCATTATGCGATTGCGCATGGTCGCGTGTGAGCATTCTCATAAGCGTGGGGTAATTCGTTTTGGTGATCGGACATTCTGTTGGTTGGATGTTCTGAAAGCGCCTGCGCAGCACAGGCCAGGTTTGAATTTATGTAGGTGCTTGCACGTTCTCTTTCCAAACAAATATATTTAGATGGAACTAAGGAAACACGATTCCATGAACTCACATATTAGTTATGCTGCGTTTCTGAAGTCTTTTGTTTGCATGAGCTAATTTTCTATGGTTGTATTTTCTAACGTTTTTATGCGAGACGTTTTAAGTTGCTGCTGTTTGCTAACATCTTACGTGCAACATGCAGTGACTGCTTGACAAAAGTTATTTCATTCGCATGTACGCATCCATTTCCCAATAAGAAGTATGGATTCTGTTAATACAACCAATAGGCATTGGCTAGTGCATAGGTTCTCAAAGTGCGCGATAACGCCCCCCGGGGGCAATGGGAACCTCATGCGGGGGCGTTGGGAATCACATAAAAGGAACTCTGGCAGAATTATTCCTAGCGCAGGAGGGCCCTCAAAGAGACCTTCGTAAGAAGGGTCCTTCTTAACTTGCCCTAACTAGAACTGGCGGCGGCAACTTCAAAGGAGGCCAAGTGGGGGTGGAGGGCGCAATGGAACAATGGCGTTTTTCTTAGCTCAACTCCGCCAGAAGCGGAGGCGACAAATTCAAAAGCGTTATGGGACAAGAAGCGGCAAGTTATGGGCTGCTGCAGAAAATTTTTTTATTGCGTTTCCATCATCTTATCTAGCGGAATGCGGATTCAGCGCAGTTACGGAGCTGCTAAGTAGCAAGAGATGTCGGCTAGATATAGTGAATCGAGGTGACCGTAGACTGATGGTGACAAAGATGCAGCAAAGCATAGACAACTTGCTCGTTCTGCATTGAGCACACCCATCACATTGAGTAGTTTCCGTTCATGTGCAGCCGCAAACTTGCGTTATAGTTTCTTTTGCATCTTTTCGCCTAAGCGTTTTCGCTTCAATCTGGTTTGTTGTCACTACAATTCTGTTTGGTGTGGGTAAAAAGAGAAATAGACGGAGAGGGTTTTTTTGGGAAAGGCTAATGAATGCTTCTTCCTTATGTGACTTTATGTTTTGGAAAACGTGAGAGGAGGTATGAAAGGCAAGCAGAAATTTTCCCATCATAAAATGGTTCGTGGAAATGCAGGAGTAATGTAGTACGTCTACCACGTGACGAAGAGTAAAAGTGTTTTCTGCAAAATTTTCTCTCGAGTAGTGGTGCTGCAAAGATTTTCCCACCTGGGGCGACGGAGGGAAAAGTTTGAAAACCTAATGACCTCCCGGCTACGCGACGTCCTACCTTCCAGCCAATCAGCGGACCCAAAATTGACTAATCAGAAGTGGGGGCACTAGCGCTCAGGAACGTTCACAGGGGGGCGATGGAACGAAAAGTTTGAGAATCTATGATCTAACAGGATGGAGGTCAAGCGAACAAACTCGAACATAACACATCGAGGACAGGCATATGGCGCAGTGTATTAGACGGAATTACCTTGACCTGATTGCACAGGGGAACTGTTATCATTGCGTTGAGGAAGGCAGTGATACAATTCGAAAATAGCAAATGTGTTGGCCCTGCTGCTTAGGTCAGCAGTACATAAGGACCTGTCGCTCATTTTAGCCATCAGCAGAGTGACCTGTCAAAGACGGGATAAGGCGGTAAGCATCATTCTTTATCTACTGAAGCCGAAGGAACCAGAATTTAAAGCTGTTGCATCTTCAAACCATGTTAGCCTTCAGCCTACTAGAAATAATGTACAAAACTGCTCAGTTTTAGCGCCCTATGAACAGCAAGGAGAAAATGGAAAGTGACCATGAAAAATGCCAGCAAAATAGCGCGATAAGCGGTAGCCTTCAGGGCAAACGAACCATATCGAATTTTACTTGTTTGGTAAGTACTGACTACTTTACGCGTCCCTTTAATGTTCCAAGCTTGACAAACGTAAAATATTAATATTTTTCACGTCCGCATCGTCGATGCAAAAGTTTTTTAAGTTATATTAAATGAAGTTGTGGCTTCCTTGTAAAGGTGTGCGCAATGCCGTATTGTGGCAAAACAATAACGATTCAGTTGACCAACTGTTCGGCAGGCGATCTTCGGCGCTCTCACGGAAAATTGCCGAGCTTTTTAGGCTAGCAAAAGGAAGTCCATTTGTGCAAATAATTCTCTTAGCATATTGAAATTCAAAAGCGGATTTTGCTCGGTGCAATAGGTCGTCTGTTTTGCAAAAATTGGCCGACCGACGTTTCACGCATTGTTGCAGCGAGAAAGAAGCCGTTCTCAGGAATTTATCAATGAACCAAGAAAGGCAAAACAAAAACGCGGACGGTCGGCAGATTCCGGCATGGAAAGAGACTATTTGCCCATTCTTCTCACGGTATGTTCCTGTTTGCGCTCATTCACTTTTTTGGCAATACTGTGACGTTGTTAATGGGACGGCGCAACTGAACTGTTGGACAGTATGAAAAAGTTATCTCGCGTAGCTTTACTTTGAACTTGTCTATCAAACTTTTAGCAAAGCAAGCAGCAGTTGAACGTACTCAAAAATGCTATAATTTTAATTGACTTATTCAATGTGTTAATAGTTTCACGAACTGCTGTTGGTCTACAAAAAGCTTCTTACGGCAGGAAAAAGTTTAATGCTGCGTTTCCTACAATCCATAGCCCAAAAAAACAATCAATGAATTCTCTTTCATTGCTTCGTACTAATGAAAAAAGCTATTTTAAGAATATTGTTTCTCCAAAACATTTCCACATTTTTCAATAAGTTTAAACTGGGGACTCTTTTGCTCCAGTTCATTGCTAAAGACTTATTGTACATTGGAGATAATACCCTACGGATTCAAGGATTAGACGGTCTCGTTGTTGGAACTTTTTGATGCACCTTTTATACGGATTACAAAACATCTTACTGAACATGAATAGGATTATTTGGGACGCTACGGCATTATGCAAATTCTGCTTCTCAAGCAAAAGCAATTTCTATGAATAAGGTAAAGTTTATTGCTTATTGAACACCGTAATATTTGCTTGTTTACTGGCATGGCACTGCCCCTAACGATAAGGGATCAGTGGAGTGGACGAATGAATGGCTCATTCATTAATTATCCATTAAAGATTCATTCATTCATACGAATGAATGAATTTGTAATGGATTCACAAACGTTCGTTCATTCATGCGAATACGGACGAATGATTGAATGAACGAACCTCATTGAATTCATTACAGAATCAATTCCACTCATTCGTTCATTCATTCATACGAATGAATGAATGAGTGGTTTATTCATTCGCGTAAGAATAAAAGCTTTTTAATTTTACTTTGCACCGACGAAGCATCAGCAAAAATTGTAACTGACATACCGGAACTCAGTTTCTGTTACAAATGAGTTTCAATCGCCAAACCGACATTTTCCTGTCGATTTTTAGAAAACTGACGACGAGGAATCGGAAAAGGATAAAAAAGAAAATGAAAATTCTTCACGATCACCTGAAAATGAAAGTATCGGCTGTTCAACAACCGACTCGGTAAGAATTTGCTGTATAAATCAAGCAGCCATATTACAGTGCGAATATGTTGGCTGAAATTTTCTAATGCCATTAATTGTTTGAAGGCGGGGCGCGCTTATAACTTCATACGCGTTAAATCCTATTTAATACTACGGGAATCCGCGTACTGTTCATTAATCTTTCTAAATTCGAAAAAATTTCAAAATTTAGAGCTTCCTTATTCTTACTAAGTTATTGTACTCAAATATCGCTTTGGTTGGATGAAAGTTATTATGTGATTTCAGAGTTACGACGATGACGACTGGAAAGATGACTGCTCTTCCACGACTGATGATGAGAGTGAGCGTCGCTTGTGCTTATTTTCTCCCGCGTTGCGTCGTTTCTTGAAATTAGGTTTTTGAAACGCGCACATGCATTGCTCGCTTCGCCGGTTTACGCGCAGAAACTATAAAATGGCTGCCATTATGTAAATTCAATTATAAAGAGGAGAGTAAACAATTACCAAACATAGGAGAACGCATTTGCACTGTGCCTAAGAGTATATTCGTGGACAGTTCCACTGAACTTTTTAAAACCGCCTTACTCAACACACAGGATAACGATGCTTAAACAAAATACGAGGCGGCAGCACAAAGACTCATTTGAAGTTGCAAATAACAATCCTTCATTTTTGAACGAAAAAATTTTTCGGCATTTTACATGTGATTCTTACAGTTTCACCTTTCTTTAAAAGATTAGTAGACAACCGTTTGTTTGAGCAAAAAACTATGCAAAGCATTTAAAATCATTAACATAAATTCACTTACCACCCTATAGGCGACGTTTCCAAAGTGACAAATCGCTCTGCTTTCGCGAGGTAGTAATCACTTGGTTATAAAGCTGAGCTCTCTGAAAGGAAACAGATTTTTTTAAAATTATGCAAATTATGTTTTGTTGCGTATCAGTCACTGCAAACAATAACCATCGGTGGGACAGCACAACTTGTCACGGGCATAAGAACCTCAAAGGAACAGCAGGTTTTATTGAATAGGTTATTTGCGTATAAATAACGCTAAGCCAAGCACTGGCCAACGTCGAATCGAGACCTCGATTTGTACGAGACTAAAGTGCTTTCATTAGCTTGCACGTCTTCCGCGAATGCAAAGTCCAAAGAAGGCGGGAAAAACGGCTCAACGTCAATTGGGGCGGAAAAGAAAACACGTCAAAGCTGCGGGTGATAAGTGAATAAACTTGAAAAGAAATGGAGGCATTGAGAGACGATCGAGTTTTCTCCTATTGACAGCAATAGGAAGCGCGTTCACGTCGCGCGGCAAAAAGCGGACGCTGACGCAATTTCAAACAAAAGTTGCCAACTGCGCAAAAAGGAATGAGTACGCGGCAAGTTGCTTACGTCAGGTCGCAAAGCAATACGTAGTAATGGGTTTTAAAAAATAAAAATAGGAAGATTAAGGCAAGTCGACCGAAAAGCAGCAATTGCAAAGCACCTCGAGCAACGAATGCCTGCTTAGAATTTGTAAGCTCGGCATGTCGAGTACGCTCCCATCATGTTAACGCGAGCTTGGTGCCTTTTGATCAGCATGACGAAGACTGCCAACGATAGAAGTATAACGACAAAAACAAATCCGGATACAACGGCAGCCAATGCTCCTGACGTCAGACATACGCGTCTGTTGGATTCGGGCAATTGTTCTTGAGCTTCTCTGATTGGCATGCGTATGTCGGGCTTTTCATCATCTGAAACGAAAAAAATAAAATTGCACCACTATACAGCGCGCTATTATGAATAATAGAGACCATTAAGAGAGGATCCGGTGTCACCCACATCGAGTACAAGAATTTCTTGGCTCACATCCGCCTCCAAGTCGGAAGGCATTTCAAAATACGGCGCGTCAGTGAACCATGGTTCCGAATAGACGTTTCTTCTACTGCGTGTATCGGTAACTAAAACCAACCATCCATTGTTCGTTAGCTCCAAAAAAGGGAATTGTTACCTTCGGAAGCACTCGAGTTGGATGCTGGTTGGCCTGATCCTTCGCTATCCATTCCGGAACCATCGGCTTGTTCAGGTCCGCCCGGTTCGCTATTCGACGAATTAACTGGCATTACGGAATCTTGTGAAAGTTGTTCGGCGGGTGATTCCTTTTGCTCGGCTGCAGCTTCCTTTGTTTCACCGTCTTCGCTTACGGAAGCGTTTGCGGAAGCGGTCAATTCTCCTTCGGCCGCTAAGGCTGAACTTTCGGTTACGTTTTCTCCTTCCGCGCCCTCAGCAATCGGTTCCGGTTTTACGTGAACCAATTCCAACTGACGTGTCTGATTTTCGCATACGGGTGGCTTAACAAGAACAACAACAACCATTAATGGACATTCGCGCAATGAAAACGCCTACGAGTTTTTAGATCTAAAAAAATTTAATCTTTCTCCCATGTTGTGACGACGACTTATTTTAAGAAAAGTTCGCAAGCTAAACTTGCCTGGATTAAAACCGCTTGAAATGAAACCTGCTCATGGGATATCGCTGCCCGGACAGGCTTTCAAGCCAATAAAAGCAACGGAATTTATAGACGCATTTTTTCAACTGTCAAACAATAATAAGACAACGTACAAAAAGGTGCAATGCGGAAGTCAGTTCTCAACCTGCTCATCGTTTATCAACAAAATTTTCACACGCTCCAAACCAAGCAGCCATTAGAATGCTGATGACGCTGAGAAAGTCGGTAAAAGAAAAAACTTTCTTGGACGTAGTAAAATGCAAATTGACCGAACAGTTCATAAAGTGACTTCAGTTCACCTACGGTTAAACAATAGCTTATCACGCGTGCGCAGATTAACATACCAAAGATGGTCATCTCGTCCTCAACTCAGTCTTTAAAAAAACAACAAAATATTTTTGAACAGCAAAATGCCCATTGAACCAGGCAGTAATTGGTCGGCGCATTCGGGAAGTCAAAAACAACTTTTTAAAAAGTTTGTTGTTCAAATATGCAAATTCAGACGGGACTGCCGGAGCAAAGCTTAGTCATTGTAGTTCGCTTCGTAAAGAGCTCTTTCGAATGGGCAACTTATCTTGGGACGCCTAAGAAAGTCAAGTATTCCAAAGATAATATCCCACTTTACTCGGCCGCATATTTTATCGCTGCTATATTTCAAACATTGATGATAAGGTGGAATGAAGAATTTAGGCAAAACTCCTAAAAACCCAATCGCCCATTCACAAGAAAGCCTTAATTGGCTATGTGGATGTAACATATTTCTTTGCGTGAGAAATACTCAGCTATGGTTATGAATGACTGAAGAGCATCTGGAGCATAGCGAGATTTAAGTTTTCGTCAAGAATTATGCAAATAATTGTAAGCATGAAAATATACGACTTACCCAGAATGTATACCGTATTAACAATAGCTCAATTGCTTACCGTTATTCCTTCGCAACCGTTGTTAGCTTTGACGCATAGCTTTATTTGGCAATGAAACTGTACGGCCAAGACATCGGCAAATTTGAATACAAGCGTTTCCTGCTCAGCGCTGCTCAAACTGTCGTTGTACTTGGGCGTATCCATAATGAAGTCGTCCAAGGCGCATCTGGCAACGGAGAAAGGAGAAATAGTCACACCAGACGTCGCTACGACGGCAGTATTGAAAAGCGTTGAAAAATAATTACCCTTTTTCGTCGATTATTTCAATTTGATTTCCCTTGCCGTCCCGCACGCTGCAACTATGCACCAGCATGCCGTAACTATCGCCCGCGTCGCATTCCCAGACGTGCCATACTCGATCGCCTATACGCGCGTATCGAACCGCCTCTCCGTCCGGACGTTCCATACGCAAATTGTATTTGCATTGGGGCAATGACGTCTCCTGATCAATCGGACTTGGAGATATAGTGCTGAACATATGAATAATCAATATATACTGAACTCAAGCTGATTTGTACTGCTAACCTGACTTCCAAATTTGAAGTTATCGTATGATCTGCCTCCAGATAGAAACAGCGAACTTTGTACGCTCTGTCCAATTTGGTTATGAAGAAAGGATGCAATTGAACAACAAAGGTTGACGTAACCGCCACACCTTTTGGTTTAAGCTGATAATAATATTAATAACTACATATCGGCGCGCGATGGACAGATTTTAAAGCGGTGTGGCGCACCTGTCGTTCACGGACGATACCGCAGTCGTGTAGAAGGAAGCGGGCCTCGTTTGTCTGCTGAAAGCTACAGTTCGCCTCATCGTGATGACCTCGTACGAATATTTTGCTGGCCAAGCCTGAGGTGGTGTTCAATTTTACAATGATCGCTTCCGGGTTGCACTCGACTTCCGGTACGGCTGTAAGAAGCCACTTTTGGTCAAATGAATCAAAAGTTGACTGCCCATGCTAATTTTCGTCCCCTCAACCTAGCCTCAATCGTCTAGCGTAGTTTGCATACACATTCTCCTCAGTGCTGGGTGAAAATACGAGGCTGAAAGCCAATCAGTGGCTTCTACCAAAAAAACAACATTAAGCAGTGTAGCGCCGGATGACTTTTTCCCTAAGAGCCAAACGACATTTTTTTAAATTAATATTAACTCTTTAGCGAAACGGTAGAAATGATGCAGAGCTGATCGACTTTGTTTTTTATATTTCACAATTCTTACGGTCATTGCGAGTTCTAGCTATTCTCGTTGGCTCACTACGGAGAACTCGAAGGCGTTGGAGCCTTCCGCTGGCAAACATTTCAAAAGTTGCGACGCTGCCTTACAAGGAGCACGCAATGGTGCGGGAGTAAGAAAAGGAAATTTTCTAACGTAACAAAAAGACTACCTGCAAAATCGTTTTGAAACTTCACTGTTCGACCGTTGGCCACCAGCAATGCCTACAGAGAAAAAAAATTAAAGCAGGGTAGTCATTTGCATTTAAATAAAATAATTTGCATATATTATTAGCTACTTACCGAAATAAGGAGGCGACCAGCTGCGCTAATCCAGTGATAATTCATGGAGCGACGCTACGGCGATGCTAAGAAAGCAAAAAAAGAGAAAATAAGAAAGGAAAAAGTGAACGCGCAATTCGAGCGGTGCACAGTCGGCTGCCCTTTTCCAAAGGAATGCTGAAAGGGACAACCGTTCGCACGCCACTTGGTGAACCTAGTTGCAAACGATGCCTTTAGATGGAAGGTCACCCTGAGCTGGTCGAGTAATTGGTCGTAACGAGAAAGAGAGAGAGAGAGAGGTGCGTCACTAGTACGTGTGAGAAACGACAACGCTGACTTTGTCCGACCGTAAACGGCGACTGGTCATCCTCTTTCTTGACCGCTCTTTCCCATAAAGAGAGCGACCTGATTTGACCATTTCCTTTTACGGTGTCGGTCGACAGCGTAGTAGTACAATGACCAACAGAGGACAACGAGAATAAATCACCTAATGGTGGTCCAAAGCGCCTTTCCCTGCGCGATCAGAACAAATATGCTCTTTTTCCGTCAGCTGACGACGTTTACCATAAGCGGCAACGACATACAGGAAGAAGTGCAGGCGAATAAATTGGTTGATTCCAAAAAGATCCCAACAATCTTAAACGAGGAAACGCCTTGCATGACGGTTCAACGAAGGAATGAGCCGAACCGTTGGAAAGCATTTATTTATGCAAAACTTTGGGCGGTGAAACGTAGTTATCGTCCTGCTTGCCTAATTAGGCATGCACGTTTACCGGCCCACGTTGGCCATTCGACCGGCTTCAATTCGATTGGACCCTCCGTGGTTGCCTAAGCGCGAGAGATGCCGAACTGAAGCCGCCTGCGGGTCTTTGAGAAGGAAAGGAAATTTCTGGTCACCGACAATGTCGGCTAATGGCTGAGCGCCGACGGCCGGAACGCTTTTGCTTTTCACTGACTTACGGTGGCCATAAACCGAAGCCCCCTTCATAAGTCCATGGTCGATTGGGCGCTTGACATTCGTAAAGAAAAACCCAACAAGGAAAATGTCCCTTTAACTCACGTCGCGAACAAAAAGGCCGTCGTTGCAACTAACCCACTTCGCCCATGCTCGTTCGGCCAAACTTGCCGTTCCGCATACGCAAAGCGTATGGAAATGTACCCGAGTTAACGAGATGCAAAAATAACTTAATCTACTCTCAAACGAATCAACAAAGCAACAATGGAAAACGTAAAGTGGCCGCTGCGAACTGTATGCCAACAAAGTTGCTATGAAATAGGAGAGAGAGATTGAGCCACGACTCGCCTTGACCGAACCCGCCGCTTATCAGATGGTGTATAGCACTTTCGCTATCTTAAAAGAAGGCATTTTGCTTGATCGCCACTTTCATGCATCCTTGAACCAGCAACAACGATGGCAGGTCGAATGGCAGAAGATTAACCGTCTCCTTGTTCTATTGGAGAGTCAAAAGGTGATGCAGGGTCGTCAGCCATCAACGCCAACTACATTTACTTGAGTACCGCGCGTATTCAGGGTCAAATGATTGCTTAAGCAACATTTCCAAAATCCTTCCCTTTTGAATAGTCGAATGGCCACGAGCCTTGGCGAAAAGTATTCAAGGCGGCCTTCGACTAGCAAAAAGTCCATTGTGCACCGGCGCAGCGAGGGTCGAACTCCCGCGACCATTGTTGGTCATCCTTATTTGTCTCGTACATCTCTCTTCGCCGTGGTCATTGTTTCGCTGCGCACCCTCGACGGATCGACGGTTCCGTTTCGCCAGTCGGCCAGGGACAATGAGACCAAAAACGCCCCGGGTAAAAAGGAGCGGAAGTTGGTTTTACTTTTCTTGAGGCGCCAAATGACCCTGACAATACTGCCCTGTAGCCCTACGCTTTGTCTGCCCTCACCGGAAATCGACATTCCTTCAATGGTAGGCAAAACGGGGATGCTTCGCCTTTGGACATCGTTACGGCGATCCCGCCAATAACCAAGGAGGGACGTGAGCCTAAGGGCCGCCCGCTGCGTTAGCAATTTTGAAAATTCGCGTTCCACTTAAAGGGTACCCCCGTTTCCCCGAAGGAAACGATCCTCAAATTATAAGTGAAAATTTTGGCCCATCGCCGCCGGCGGTCAACTGCTTCAATGGGCCAATATCAGCGAACCGAAAGATACCAATGGGCGGTTTTTTTCGTTCCGATGGGCGGGAAAGCGGAGCAAGCGCGCTTGTTGCGTGGCGCCGCAGAGCAAACTGGTTTACCTTTCCTTTTTGCTTTGCCAACTTTCAATTTCTTGATTCCCTAATACCTCCGCGGTTGGTTCGTCGTCGTCATCGCATGAGTTCAACTTTCCAGTCCGCCTGAAAAAACAAGCGCAGTATGGAAATTATGAGTCAAACGTTAGTGTGCCATTCGAGCTATTTTCAATTTCTTCAATGGCCGTCTCCAAACGTCCCACGCGCGTCGAAACTCTTCTGCGCGAAAACATTGCAACGTCCATTCTTTGTCCACATTCCGCCAACTCTAATCGACACTTTTCAGTGTACAGTTGCAATAAGGATCGGGTTGTCGGAAAAAAACTCTCAAACTGCTTTCCGACCCAAAATAAAAGTGCAAACTGCTTTTCAAGAAACCATTGTACTAAATCTATTTTACCGTTGCTGTTTGCGTGCAAAATCAAACATTAGAGAACGCGCGCATGCCAACGTTAAGGAGAACAATGGAAGCTTATGGAAAATAACTGGTCACTTTGGCTAAGCGTGCGCACCCATCATTGAAAAGCAAACAAATCGTGTTGATATTTTTCAGGCAGCACGTACTTTAATACTTTGAAGGATTTTCACTCCAATAAAGTGGAATGGAAGAAGCGGTCATTCTTCTAGGAAATTTTTGACGTCACCAGCCTACAGGTGCAACTCTTCGGAATCGTATAGGGATACTGACTATACAGGTTCGGCTTTACGAAATGTAACAGATCAACGTAGGCATACAGTCGCAAAACCGCTAAGCTAACCATCGCCTAAGAGTGCAACGAATTTGTGAATGAATAAAAGCGCCTTATAAGGTCAAATATAGGGCGCTATCCATTGATGCAGCCAACTTTTCGCAGCCTAATTGAATTGAATGAATGAAAGTTAAGCGCCAACAAGAAGCTTCGCTAAATTCGCGGATCGCGCGCGCTTCGCTTTCCTAAAATGGAATAATTGGAACGTGAACGACACCGCAAACTTGACTGAAGGCGAGCGCGGCTGACAATTTTAAAAGGAAATTCAAAATGGCCATCGACCAAAGAATTTACGGACGAGCGCTTTTTCATCGACGGCGAAAAATTAATCATCAGCCGCTGGTCGGCAAAAAAATATCAAACGTTTTTCTTTCAAGCTCACCCATCACTATCCGCTATAAGAATTAAAAGTTGGCTATACGCTAGCTGCTGCCATATGGGGATAATACTACATTTTTTTTAGCAGGCTTATATGCAAACACGAAGGACATCAATCGATTCGAAACATGAAAGTATGCAAAAAATATTCGCTACCTCGCTTAGCCCAATAATAAATGCTAAGCGCGGGAGGAGATATGAAAAAATAAACAACAGAACAGCGAAAAGATTTTTAAAAAAAATCAAAGCGCCAATTGGAAATGGGCGGTGCTATTTTAGCTTTTCCTTTTTTGGCGAAAAGAAGGATTCCAAAGGCGGTTGACTTTTGCGCTTCTCGCCGGAAAGCCTGAATGACGTTGAACGTAAAGCAAATGCTCGAAATTATTGCCTTAACATGCGTTGTATACTTGCTGTCGTCGAGTGGTTGGATATTTTCCGCGTCGTCGTAAGCGGAATGGTTGACACGCGTAGACACTGCATGATAGCGCAACGAAGCGTAAGGACGCAAGTATTTCACCACCTGAAAGGGCAAACGAGTCGACTTTATCGGTCACGTTACTATATTTGGAAGACAACCTCGTCGGATTGAAATTGTCCGCAATCCAACCAGTTCAATACGGCCTCATCCGTGTCAAGAATAGCCGGCATTCTATCATGAATGAATTCAATTCCCGGCGACGAGTCCACGGTGATAATAACGGACGTGTACGCCGGAGACTTCTTGATAATAAAATAAATTTGAATAAATTCCAATCATTTTTACGATTTACGTCTTTTTTAGGAAAGTAGAGACCGGCAAGCGGCATCAGCTTGGAATCGCATTCAACGCTGCACGCACTTTTCGAGTCTTCATCATCGTCCGGCATGTATATGAAGTAAGGTTGCTTGCCTGATGTACTCTTGCGCCATTCATAAAATCTGCATGTAGTTGACTTGTATATTTACAATGGAAACGTTATTATTAATCCAGAGACCCCTGAGTCAAAATGGCGCATCTACGACCGCGCCTCATTGATTCCTTGAAAAGAGGTTTGCTTAAAACCGACTCGGCTCTGGCATTAATAATTTGGCGATTATGCTGCGAGCCACCCCACGAAAGCTCAAGACCCCATTCCATTTGGACCAAAAGAACGCTCATGTAACTGCCTGATTTGGTCATTCTGTCTCTACCGTAAACGTCGCTAGAAACCAGCGCGGTCCTGAAAGTAAAACAGAAAAAGTGAGTATACAACAGCATTCATTCATTCATTCATGCGCGCCTCTTCGTCATTCATACTTGAACAGACAATGCGTATTAAAATGCGGTATTACAACGCGCAGATTTTTGAATAACTATTACGTTCACCGATTTACCGTTAACCTGAAGGATGTTAAAAATATGTATATCAACAAACCGTCACCCTTGTGTGGCAAACTATCGTTTTTATAATGAAGCACCGGAGAGAATTATGTTTTTATGGGCACTATAAAAACCCAAACTTTAAAAACGACTGGCAAAGAGGTACACACTTTTAAAAGATAAGTCGAAGACGCAAAAATAGAGAAAAGAAGAGTCGACTTTCGTAACAACATAACTGGCAACACTGAAGTGTTAAAAACGGTGAGGACTTGAGGAAATTCAGAGCTCAAAAACAACGTATGAAATTTGACGGGCGAACAAACATGAACTGTTGAAGCGTCCGATCAAATCAGAAACCGGAAATGATTTTTTAAAAATTTTGAAAATAAAATACCGTAAGCGTTCGCAATGCTGCGAACGACAACCAATGAACCTGTCATTAACGAATACACAACCGCAACATGCGTCAGTCAAGCTGCTTAATTCAAGCTTCCGCGTGAATGGGTGCATTTTACTATTCTTCCTTACAAATGGTTGGCGCGAATGTAAAAAGGAAACATGAACATATAAGCATATGGCTGGTTTCAAATTTTTATTCAAAACTCAAGCATATCGGAATTAATTATTAAAGCTAACAAATCTGCGCAGTGTAGAATATATTTCTACAATAATCTTGCAGCAGCAGGAATAATACTTGTTATTCTTTCAAAGATTTGAAACTTTTCTTTTCTTGTCATTTGGGATAATCAGGTTCCTACTGTATAGCCAGTAAAGTTGAAACTTCGATGTAAAATTCGTAAGCAGTTTGCCACTACAAAAAGAAGTTATGCCTACGTAAAGGAATAAAATTGCACAACGAAAATAGTAAAGAGGAAAGTCGCGACTGTTGCCGCAAAGTCGTTTAAAATAGTACAACCTACGTTGGATCGAAATGATTTTTGAAAAGAGAAAAAATATTTACACTTGGTTTCCCGGACTGCAGTTGTAGGATGGATGATGGGAAGCCTCCATGGCGTCGGCGAACCATGAAGCTTGATAGGTTTGCTCACCGCGGCGAAAGCAAGCCGCTCGGCATAGGCCATCCGCGTCGAGCCAGCTAAAAATATTTTAACGTTGTTTCACCAAATCTTGCGCTTGAAAAGCAACCAACCAAGCAAATCTTCCGCACATTTGCGCGCACACCGATCTGCAACACGTCTGCAAAAAGCTGCGCAAGTTTTTTGCGGAACAGAATTAAAGAAGATTAAATATTGCAAAGTGAACACGCTGTTCGGCCCAAAGCTCAAATCTTGGAGTAGTATTTTCGAAAAGTGAAATTCTCTGAAAACAAATTACAGTAAATAAGAAACTCAGGTTTTAATTTGACAGTGCTCAACAATTATCTGGAAAACCAATACCGAAATGCGTTCACGCAACTGGAACAGCATTTAGCAAGTCAAGCGAAGTACGGGGAATCGTTATAGGCTGTCAGGGTTTTTGTCAGTTCATCATTGCTGCCTTGAATTGTCTCTCTGTTGTTGCCTCCAAAAAAGGCACAAGTCAACCAGTGAACTGCAGTTTTTAAAATGCACGAATATTTGCGTAAACAAAAGTTACTGCCGGAAGACAGCAAGTCCAAATGGATAAAATATACTGCAGCGAGTAGATTCACTGAAGTATTGCACTTAATTTTAAATTGGGAAACCGCACATCCAGCGTCAGTGGTTCAGTGGTAGAATACTCGCCTCCCACGCGAGTGATCCGGGTTCGATTCCCGGCTGACGCAAAGCTGATTTGCTTTTCTTTCGTTTTCATCAACTCATAGCATATTACAAGACTTGTATAATGATTTTCATGTTCATTCACCTACTGTTATTTTAAAACCGTTATCTTAGTTTGAGTATAACCGCACTTATTCGAACTAAATGAGACTGAGTGTGATGCCAATAAATGATTGCTTCTTCAGTTTTTGCACTTAGGGATCTTTTCGTAACGTCGCGCTCCGATTCGCCAACATTCTTTAGCCAAGCAGGTATTCTGATTATGACTGTTTCTTTCTCTTTTTTCACGTCAGATATTAATGCAGTTCAAACTGTTCATTTTTTAAAGCGAATAGACAACCTGCTTAACCTCTATCCGTAATCGTTATTACCTCTGTTTTTTCTTTCAACGTAAGTACAGCGCTTTTTTCTCGTTAAGGACATGTCTAGCAACAGAAATTGTTATGCTTCTCCAACCGCACGCAAATGAGCATTTCAACGCTAACACTAAAAGCCAGTTCAAGTTCCAACAAAAAGAAATTTGACGCCAAGCAAGCGGCTGCATAACGTTACAAAAGGAACCCAAAATGTCTAAAAAGTTGAAAACTTTTCTCTTTGCCAATCCAAGTTCTACAGCACAACGCAGGTATACTCTTCTTGCGATTTCAAATTCAGAAAGTAGCAAATGATGCGCAGGATTACTTTTTTTATCCTGCGCATCAGTTGAACTTCTTTACTGTAACATTTTTACGCTGCCAGCTTACTGCCACAATGAACAACAGTTTCATTCGTCACTGCGCACAAGCAGCGGATTACATAGTATTTTTTCCGTGAAAGGCGATGGCGCCATTTTACATCTAGTTAAGCGGCTCTTCAGATCGTTCAACAACTTTCGTTCCTTCGGCCACTGGTAATTGTAAAGGGAAAAAAGATAGGCTATAAAGGATATCTCGTCAAGCTCCATTTGATAATGACATTTTGCCAACTTTGCTTCGAAAGTGTGTAGCGTAGATATCGACAGTGGCGCCCCCTTGGAGCAAAAGCACAAAGCATAGCATACGTAAGGAAGCAGTCGGTTGGGCAAACTGACCGGCCACGCGCCTTCTCTGGCCAATCGTTCGGCCAATCGATCGGACAAACGTTCGGGACAATCGACGAGACGAGTAAACATGCAAACAGTATGTATGCCATAGACAACTTCGGCCGTAAGCAATCGCCTTCGATAGATCTCCAATAGAACGCGATTCAAATAGGGAAACGAGACGCTTCGTTGCTCCTTGGCCAACACCAACAGGCACAAAAGGATCCACAATTGTTGATTTTTAAAATTCAAACAATTCTCCGATAGCAAATTGACAAATCGGCTGCACACGCGATGACGGGCCAAACGATTGTCGCTTAGCAGATCGTTAAGGGCGGCTGTGATTGTACCAAAGAAGCAAAGAGTTTCCAAATAAGGCGACAATGGATCTTCGGCCGAAACAATTCGTCTAAAACGTTCCACGCTGCTACTTTCCACTATTAGCTTATCGACTACCGTTCTTGGCTCAAGGAAGGACCATTTGGTCTTCAGCCTTTGAGTCATTTGCATAAAATGGTCAACCAATGCCTTATTAGCCATACAGAACGCCTGCAACACAAGTCATTCACGCGGCGAGACTATCCAATCTTAAAAGTAGACGTAGCCAACATGGCGCTGCCAAGTTCGAACTACAAATAGAGCGAATTGTTACAAAAAATTTATTATCCCAAACAACAACCAGCCGAAAATGGGCGCGCCGGACAAAAGCAGTCTAAAATCTAAATAACAACAACAACAACAACGGTCGTTCTGGCAAAGTAAGCAATGACGGTACAATGAAATCGTTTGCCCCTACCTTCAAACTCCGTTCGGTCGCGCGGAACGGACATCCCGCTCAACATACTTTACCCGTTCCGCAACACCCGCTGCTTCGCCTGCAAGAAAAAAGGCGTTCGTAGTCAAATTAAAACAGGTGGCGCCACATGTGCGGAATTGAAGTAGGGCGCTAATTTGAGATCAATTTTTTATTATGCCAACGGGCAGTGGCAAATGAGGTAGAAGAGAGAGAGAGGCGGGAAACCCTGATTTTGCGTCGAAGGGGTCTCCGCAGTGCAAAATCCCTGATAGCAACAATGGCAGATATTCGCATATAGGAGATCGAGAGGCATATAATATCACTTTGTCAGATCAGCAGGCAGGAAGTGTAGCCCTGAGAAAAGTGGTTAAAAGTGGGTGGCAGTGACGGATATCGCCAAGAAGAGAAAAACGGTCGAAACGGCAGGTAGGAAACGGGGCAGCAAAATGAACTGAGCAACGTATCAAAAAATATCAAGTTCGAGTTGTCCCTGAGAAAATCGCTACAAGCGACCGCCTTTCCATCAAGCGTTCAAATGACTGTTTCCAAACAAGGCGACTTGAGAAAACGCTGCTCCTTATGATCATTAGACATCCGCTCACCGTCGTTGCTTCAATGGCTTTTACCCTTTGGCTGTCACCCGTACGACGAAACTAAGGAGCAACTTTGTACATTATAAATCCTGGAAATAAATATCATTCGTAAAAGTAACTACTCAATCTTATGCTTCATAAAGCATATGACACAGGTGGCATACTGCCCTGTTAGAATAATAGGCAGAAGGGACTTTGTCAAAACGATTCATTTCGTAAAGAGTGGATAAAAGGGAACAATGGGTGCTTAGGTAGAAAGAATGTGCGTTGGAGGGGACGGCAAAAAAAACCGGTAGAAAATAAAGTGGAAGGAAGGGATAGGGTTAAAGGATGGTCAGTGGGAGGAGGGTAGTCGGAAAAGGCGGTGGAAAGGTGAGTATAGTAATAGAAAAAAGGCAGTAAAAAACAAAAAGTCAAAAGACATTGAACGAGTAAGGAACACCTAATAATAGTAGTTGTAATAATAATAATGATAGCAATAATAATAATAATATTAGTGTACAAAAAAAAGCAGCGGTATACACGGCCGTCCAAGCGAGCGAGCGAGCGAAAACATTTCAAACGATCATTTCCACTTCTGCGGTCGTTGCTGGGGTATCATGTCCAAAAAAAGTTGACGCTGCAAAGCAGCAGCCGCGCTTCGTTGCTGCGCTTGAATATGCTTCAACAGTTCGCGAGGCAAATTTTGAATCCATGCCGCCGGCAGATTTGCCGCGGCAACAGCCGCCGCCGCGGCAGCCGCTGCCGGAAATCGACTGGCCAACAATGGATTCCACCCAACGCCCATCAGTTGAGGACTGAATCCCAAAGGTATACCGGCCAATGGGTTATAGGCGGAAGCCATATTTCCCGCCGCCGCGGCTACAACACTGGCGTTACGCATCGCCGTAGTCAACGAGTCGGATACACAATCAGTGCCAACAATATGGTTGGGACCACCGACGGCAACGGCGGCTGAACTATTTGCAATCTTGTTCACTTTGCAAGGTGAAGCATGCAATGCCGACGACACCATCGGTGATGTAACATGAGCACAGACAGATGGCGCTTCCGTCGTTGAAGAAAGAGACGAAAAACTGAAACAACCATCTTGAATTTGTCGTTCAATCTCCTGTTCCTGTTGAAGCGCTTTGACGAACGCTTGCTTTAGTCTGTTCGTGTGCTCGGCTTTCAATATTTTTCGTTCGTTCGATCTTATGCATTGCTCGCAGATGATTTTGCCGTCCTGCATCTTCCAGTACGGAGTGAAATCCGTGTTGCACTGAGTGCACGTGAACGGGCTGACCAACGACGACTTACGGTAAGGAAGGCACGTAATTGGCGCCACGCCGTATTCGACATTCTCCTTATTTTGAAGATAGGACGGCGAGTCCGGTTTAGTTGGACTGGCGCTGTCCGCTTCAGCCGATTCCGACGAGGCAACCGCACCCTCTTTGTCAACAATACCGTTCTGCTGAGGCGGCGGCTCCTTTTGCTTGTGGCGATCCTTGACCATTTGCAAGCGTTGCACAATTTCGTCCAAACCGACCAAACAAATAAAGTCCGGTTGATTCGGATTGGGAATGAAGTCCATTTCGGGCGGAGGCGGTTTCGGCGGCGGAATTTGCAAAAGCGTCTTTTCCAACTGCTTCCTCAATGCCAACTTGGCGGCCGCCTGACGCTGCGCCGGAGTTTGCACATCCGCCATCACCGACTTGCTCTGCGAACCGTGACCCATTGAAGGACCGTGTCCAACCGTAGATTTTGCGTGCATTCCAACGGCGCCACCTTTGGTGGCGAAACCCTGACCGCCGTTCGTATGCGCTCCCAGCTTGCCTAAGTTTTTATCCATTCAAACATTTTCGTCAATGAAAAAAGAAATTGCTGCCACCACCGGCCAAACACTTACCTCTATTCACCGTCCCGCCGACGTGACCGTCAGAGTAGATTTTCGAATTCACCGACGCTCCTTTCATTTGATTAGGCGCCGCTACCGGCGGGCAATAAGCAGGCGGCCTTCCACCACCATACTGCTGCATATCCTGATTGATAACATCGTAAGCATGCAAACGACCTGATGATATGGATTGGTGATTGAGTTGCGAGTAAGCCTTCAAAAATGTTCTCCTTCAGCTGACCACAAAATAATGTCACAACTAAGCTGTCTTACGTTACTCTCCCCAAAAAATAATACTTCGAATTTACAATAACAAAGTTCATCACTAACTCGATAGGAGCTCGCATCGTCGACGATGTATATATGCAAATAACATATAGATCACGAAATATTAATTACAACAAGCTCAAGCAATCGCCATTGATACTTCCTGTCGCTTGGAAGCAATTACAACCCGACCCGGAGGAGCAACGTTCAATATCCCATTCATCTACGTAAACAATTTTTATTAAGGCCATTTAACAATTGATTAACGGAATAAAGCAACGACTTTCGGGTTGCAAGCTTGTCACTTTCTGAGGGAACTTGTATTTTTTTTTCTAGCATGCAAATTTCCAGGCCTTTCCATTTGACTGCCAGCGAAAACTGCAGACAAACTGAAATGAAGTTATGCCGACCAGGTAAACATCCGCAGCCTAAGCCTAAGCCCCAAATCAAGCCATATTGACCCCTACGCTTAAACCTAAACTAAGGAGTTACTTTAGCTTAGGCTGCTTGGGCTTAATTGAACCAAAAGAACTTGAATTCTGTTCAGCCTACAGTACCTATCGTTCGTTTAATGGAAAAGATAACAAAGCTTCGACTAGGGTTTATATGAGTTTAAAAATCGTTAACCTTTGGTGACGCCTACGTTCGACGATTCTTAGGATTACGCTTTTCCGCTACCCAAGCATAACCCTTAAGTCTCGCTTTAGGCTTAGCTAAACGCAAGACGCGATTGCCCGCCTGCTTTTCTCTTCAGCCCTTAAGTAAGCTAAACATGTTAAAACCAGCAAAATGAGTACAACGCTACTTTCGGATACGTTCGTTATCCAACGCAACTCTTCATAAATGATGCGTAGGCGTTATTAACAAAGTTTGGCAATAATAATGAAAGGCCATACTTCGAAAAGCACATTACACCATAAAAGGTAATGCGCGCAAATGGGCGAAACTCAAACTTAAGATAAGCAGTTCAACTTCTGAAATATCAGCGTGACAATCAGCGTCGAGCAGGCGAGTGTTCGAAGTTGAATTGGAGGACGGAGAAATGCTCTCTTAACAATTAACTGTACTTAATTATCATTTAAGACATTTTCAGAAACTTTTTCATAGTAGATCTTCAGATTCACGGGTTTGGCCTGTTGGATGTATCTGTAAGTAAACTTCAAAATGCCCTACTAACGGATGGATGAGCAAATTGTAAGAGAAAATACAGAACAATTTTTATACCGTTTTAGTACTGAATAAACACCTTCTCCCCAACACTGCCGACGACGGAACACGAGCAGTACCGAAACGTACGGTATATAAAAATTGTTCTGTATTTTCTCTTACAATTTGCTCATCCATCCGTTGGTAGGGCATTTTGAAGTTTACTTACAGATACATCCAACAGGCCAAACCCGTGAATCTGAAGATCTACTATGAAACTATTCAAGCCTGTTAAAAGACATCCTGTCTTTCGAAAAATTTTCAGAAACAACAGTAATTCTTAAAAAGCAGCTATTGCTTAACGGTTGTATTTTTCCTTAGTCCTATTCGTCGGTCGAATAGAATTTCACCATTTGTACGACCGTTCATAAATATACCTAAATGGGATATGCATTCGGTCAAACCGGTGAGGTACAGAAGTTCCGAAACGACCTAAGCAAACAAAGGGATTTTGATCGGATGGACAATTGCTAGTCGACTGTACGCAATGCTTTGCAAGTCTAATTCTCTTCGGCCGGCAGAGGCTGCGTAGGAAAACAAGAAATCAAAGGAAACCAAGTTTCCATTGAAAACAGGCTTCGACGCCGTGACTGCATTACATTCAGGATAATTGATGAAGCAGTAATAGAGCAAAACAATTAGGCAACAATTTTGCCATTTGCCCATACAGCCTTTACTCCACCCCCTTAATGAGACCTAAAAACTGCTCGTAAAACGTGACCGAAAAAAGTCAGTCACTTTTCGTCGCCGTAAAATATTTGCAAAAGGTACACACGTTGAACAGAGGTGCGGCAAACCAACTATGCGCATTCGTCGCAGTAACGACAAAGCGTACAACCGGTTTCAACCGCAAACTATCGACACGGCTTGCTTTCATTATACAAGCTACATTTGCAACAGAAAAAAACTTGCTCTTCTCTCAAGTCCGTCTCAGCCGGACTGAAGCATGGCTCGGAAAGAAGACCAAAAAAGGCGAATTAATACAGCGGAATCACCCATTACTTCTTGGCGCACCGCTGGCACCTTCCTTCGGTGCTCTCGCGAACACGTCGTCGAACTTGCAACAATTAAAAAACGTACACATTATTGGGACCAATACAGGATGCCTATGCAAAGCTAACAAGAGAGGGGACGGTCCGCTAAGTTTGTTTATTAACGTGATAATACAGCCGCTTTATAGGGGGATAGTTGGAAGTACCAAAAAGTTATTGACTTTGCAAAATACTCGTAAAAGAGATAAGCAGTCGACCTTTTCAAAACCTACGCGACGATCAGCGTTAAGCGGCAAAGTGCCCGAAAATGAA
Organism: Trichuris trichiura; assembly: GCA_037903355.1. NCBI lineage: Eukaryota > Metazoa > Nematoda > Enoplea > Trichinellida > Trichuridae > Trichuris > Trichuris trichiura. The sequence continues at coordinate 129,457 of JBAJFE010000040.1, forward strand.
TTCAACGAGAAAATGCCCTATTGTCAATTCATTGTACCTACTTGTCCTTTAGGGGATTTTCAAAAATTACAGTAATTCAAAAAAGCAGTCAGCTATTAGCGTTTGGTGCTGCTGCTGCCGCCGATTCGAGTTGCTTGCGCGACAATTGCCAGCGTCCGCTAAAGGTAAGTCAATAAACTTCTTATTAGCACTTTCGGCTTGGCCATATTAAGCAACTGTATTATCTTTTAAGTAAACAAACCTAACAGACTATACCTTTTCTTGCTCGCTTTGCGTACGGTGCATTCTCTTGGTGCAATGAACTAGCCGACCTGCCATTACATCTTCGCGCAGCTTTAGATATAAGTGCGTTTATGCGTAAAGTTAAGATAGTTAAAGTATGCGGTGATGATCGTTATTTAAATTTATAAAAAAGTAAAAAACATTGAAAGTTGTGATTGTAAAGAGCCCACTGACGACAGTTGAACAAGCAAAACAAGCGCTGTTTAGCGAAATTGCATTCTCAACTTTTTCTCCCCAGTTCATGTTTACCACGTCTGCGATACTTACCGGCAACTGCTGACTAAGACGCATTTTCTTCATGATAATCAATCGGGCTTCCTCGACTCTAAGTTGAGCCTTCAGTTCGTTGATCATAATAAGCCGTTGCTTTTGCTGATCCTTTGTCAAGTCGAACGGTTTGCACTTAATAGGGGGAAAAAAATTACAAGTCTCAACAATTAGCCTAGAAGCAACGAACAGCACCTTTGTGTGCAACTTGCGAATCATTTCCAATTCGTCGGCTTTGAACGACGACACTTCGCTGTCGTCGGACAGAAAGACCACAACGCCGTCCACGTCCTCCTGAATGGCAAAGTGCGAGTTGCCCGGATCGAGATATACATCGTTGGCCGAACGGCGCTTCTTGGGATGTTCCGCGCAAAGGCGCTCCGAGTCGAGCTCGCTCGCCTACAAACGTTTTGAGGTGGAAATTTCGAAAAACAAACTTGCACAAAACTAAACCGTTTCCGAGTCGTCGTCCTTCGATCGTTTCATACCGACAGTTGTGGTCGCTTCCGCTTCCAGCATATCCTTAAATTCACCGCGCATTCTCTCCTGAGCCCGACGGGCGCTCGCCCTTTGACTTCGGCGAAGACTATTGGGCGACTTCTCCTTTGAAGCGTCGAAGTAGTCGCGCGCTGTCGCTTCTACGATTTGGTCTATAGTTTCGGTCACATCAGGCGGCTAAATACAATGACCAGTAGTTGAGCGCAGTTGAGTAGGCACTTTTTTTTAAAAAAATTCGTAAACTTTGCTCAAACAAACCGAACGGGAGCAACATCAATGACAAGCAAAATCCCCAAGCTCGTAGAGGCGAACGTTCCACGTGTACTCGCATTCCTCCTTTCTCAATCAGTCTCCATTCCAATACTTCATTTTTCTGTCAAAACCCTAAGGCCAGTGCCAACGCTACTGACCTCAATGGATCAATAATGAATGGTTACGTGAACGGTCACAGTGCTGGGCATCGATTGACGCGAGAAGACGACACTAACACCAAGAAAGAGAGAGAAACAGGATGCACCCACGTCTACGTTACACTCCGCTATTGCTAAGAATGCGCCTCCTATGCAATGAATCAACGTTTTTACGCGTCACAGTAGTTCACCTTTTCTCATAGCTGAGGTCGAGTAAAATGTCTATTGATTTTTGTCGCTTTTCCACACCAAAGAACAGTGAATGAGTGAGCGCGCAAATGCGCTGCTGCCTACTCGGTTGTACGCATAGTGCCTACCCGTAAGCTGAAGGGGGAAAAAAGGAAAGTAAAACTTCTCCGCGTCAAAGCGGTGCCTTCTTACCGACTGCTCGTTGTAAACATTTCAATGAACCTATTAAAATTATCACCTTTGTGGCCGGGATGCCCACACTATATGATGAGCGGTGGAATGACGCTACGCTCAGCAGCATTACCTACGCTAAGGAAACAAAAAAGATAAAGAGAAGGTAGGCTTCACGGCGAAGACGTCCTGCGCGATAACGCTAAGCGGAAGAGCCCACCTAATCGTCGATACCGTTGAATAAATACAATGGAAAAACGCGGAACTTTGCGCTGAATCGCGAACTATTGATGGAATGACGCCGGAATAAGCCGAGGGAAAATCTCCTCCTTTCATTAAGCCAACCAGGTGAATGAGTGCCCACTGCTGCAACGACCAAAAACATCAATGGGAAATTTAGAGAGAGAGGGAGAGCCAATGGGACGCGTACAGGTAGAGCCGTCAATATGCGTACGTATATGTACCTCTTCCAAACCGTCGCTTTCTTCGCAGGCCATTGACTCCGGTTCCGGTAAGGCGACGTCCATCACCTCCGGATCTTCGACCATCGCAAGGCCGGCCGGTTTGGGCCTTTCTTTGCGTACAATCTGCTGACGAGAGTTGGACAACCACTACAGTAGGACAGGAAGGAATGAACACCTTTACACTTTGAAAATCAGGAGCAGTCGAGGAATAAGGCCGCTAAACATCGGTCAAGTTTTCAACTACGACCGCAACACCTTCTGTTGTCTAAAGGTCGACTTTTTCAAGCAACTGTCGCAACCTATTTCGTCACTTTGACCAATTGAACTAAAGCTAAGGTTCGCAACCACTGTTGAGGATCCAATTGGACCATACCGTAACACTCGGGTCGCACATCTTGCCTTTGCAAAGTTGGAACGAAGGCGATACGAACAGATCAATCATGCCAGGCTGTTTCCAAAGGCGCGAAATTCCTTACCGGCTATGCATGAAAGCAATGCGACGCTTCCGTAATGAGTTTGCTTCAACGATTTTGAAGGGAACCTACGCGTACAGTACTCCCGCATCTCCACCTCGTCATGTGTGCAGTCAATTTTTTGCATAACTAATCGGTTTTTGCTTAAAAATTAGGAAATTTGGAAAGCAATTTTGCTGACGAAATTGAACTCGTGAAACCGCAACTTTGCAGAGGCGGCAAAAATGCGGCAAATAACCCGCGACGCTCTCCGCGCAACGCCAGTTGAAGCTTGCAATTTATTAATAAGAATAATATTTTGCTTTCGAGGCAACGACCAGCGGAAAACTTTTTAAAGTTGCAACTAAATTTAAATTTTTCCTTTTTTTTGTAAACGTAAGTAAGGCTTTCTTCGAGCAATTAAGCGCTCAAAAATGGGCGCGTCGACCGATTGACAAAATTATTAAGCAAACGCGGAAACTGCCCGCCACTACGTCGGCATTCCTGTCATACTTTTGTTACAGTAGCTTATTTTCGTTTAACCTGCAAACACTTTTGTGACACAACAAGACTAAGCAGAGCAAGCAACAGGCGGACACGACCGCGGTGCAACTAATGTCGACGATAGGGGTACTACGGCTAGCAAAGAACCGAAGTTGCATTGATCACTGACCCTGTATAAGAAGATCCAGCGAATGGTCATTTGAGTGTTGGCCAACGATACTTCCAAGTAGCCAACTGCTGGACAACGATTGCCGCGCCCGGGAAGTGTTGTTGCACCTTGATCATCGAAGTAGTCGATTGTACAATGAACGTACAGAGTAGCGAAGTGCTTATCTCATTTTGCGATTTCGCTTATCGCAATGCTACTGACTCACCCATACGCCCACGCATGTGGCTATCGATGACAAAGCCGACGTTGTTTACTGAACGAACGAACTTCGATCTCAGCAATTGATCAAATGCAGATTTTAGCTCGCGGCTTATTGGGATAAGTGTGGATGATGGACATGTTGATAATTCTGGCTTGGCAAATGAAGGTTAACTGGTAAGAGCCGTTGGACTACTAACCCCTCAAGAGAACGGTGAAGGGAACTTACCGACAATGGTCATGAGTACTTACACTTAACGGTTGGTCCCAGGAACGAAAGACAGTCTCTGTTGTTGATGACAGCCGGCTGACGACTAGAAGGTCGTTCAGCCAATCTCTTTTCGTACTTCGAGCCAAATAACACCCGTGAAACCCTTCTAATGATCCCAGACGGACATGTCGCTACTAACCGCTCGATGTCAACATTAGTTGTTGCGCCCGCTTAAAGAACCAACGGCAGTTGGCTTAACAGGCCAACAGACTAGTAAACGTTTACTAGATGGGATCTTACCTCGATTCCGTATGTCTCTGTGCGGATCGGGAAGCCTCCGCGGCCGTCTGGTATCGGCACTCGTCCGACCAAAATGGCTGGTATGACATTGTACAATGGAAGCACCCTGACTCTGATTAGCGGCCAGTTCATATTTGGCACACTCGCGAGCAGGCCTGGCGCCAACCAAGGGTTTTGTGTGTCCATCAAAGCTTGGAAACGTCGTATCTTGCCGGAAACCGCCTACTACATCTATGTCTGGCGTCAAAACTACAGTAAGAACACAAAGGTGATCTTCATTACCAATACCGTAATGATAGTAAGAATTCAAATTTGCTTACAATTCACGAGGCGAAATAGTTTTTCGGTGCCAAAGAAATTAGCTTAAAAATATTTAAAAAATTGTACAAACATGCCTTCAACGACCATTGTAATTAAGCGTAAAGCCTTGCAGCTCGTTAATGTTGGCGAAAACTATTCTTTTCCTGCGTGCCAAGCTTGTAGAAGCTAGCGACTTTGTTTTGTTTTACGAATTAGCGAGTTATCCTACTCCCACAACCTTCAATTCCTAAGCGAAGTCGTGACGTCACGAACCTTGTTTTCCACTCGTTTACCATTGATATTTTCGTTGGACAGTGCTCGTGAATGAGTTTATGAGTTTGTTGCGTGCTACCATGTCCGCCAATCAAAAAATACACATAACGTCTAAATTTACTCCAAATCTAAATGGTTTCGGCGCTCTTTCATCGATTCCTTCCAGGGCAACTAAGTAAGTTATTGTGAATGAAACTTGTTACGACGATTTCTTACGACGCTTAAGTTCCCCTAAAAGGCAGGACGCCTTTGCGTTGTTGGCGCGTACGATTGAGGCCAAAACAATCGTTCAACTTTTAAAATAACCTTTCAAGACTGTTAGATCGTTAGCTTGACGGGGATGAACGTACGAGCGATCTATGCGTGATTATCCTTTTGTCAGTCGATCTTCAGCTTTATTTTATCGAATAAAATAGAGTTTGGTTCGAGTTTACCATAAACGTTACGAATTATTTGCGTACGGTCGGCAAGCTGACGTCAAAGTTCTCCCAAATGCTTTTCCTGCGAGTAAGAGACTAAGGCAATAGGTGGAAGATGTTTTTCTCTGTGAAGCCAGGTTTTAGAAAAGTAATCTGTGTTTTTTTCCTTGGAAATACTATTTTTTAGGGTTTTAAAAATTTGAACGTCTTAGTGATGCTCAGGTTCCATTTAATAAAATACAGTAGAACCTCCGAAGTTGACCACCTCCCTATGTCGACCACCTCCTAAGTTGACCGAATTTTGACCATTTGGTTGGTCAGCACGTTAATAAGCGCAAGGACAACCTCTATACGTTGACCACCACCTTAAATGGGAAGTTGACCGCTTCAGCCGTCACCTGGTATATGCACGCAATGCTAGCTTGCACTCTGTAAATTGGCCACTTCAAGCAGCTGTTAACCATCATTGCCTTAATGTGCTGTTACTCAACGTAGCGAAGTTTTTCATTAGCCTACATTGGAGATTCCTGATTACAGAACCGATTCCGTCGCTTTGACGATGCTTCTTTTATGCTTGCCGGCACAGCTTGCGCGTTTCCTCAAGTACATAAGCTCCCACCTACGCGTTGGCAGCATTCGCCCATTGAGGGAAATATGACAAATCGAGCCTACTTGAACTCGTTCGCGTCGAGCTCAGTTCTATTCATTCGCTTTGCTATAGGTGTGCGGCAGGTTTCCTTAACGTGTCTTCGCGAGTGAAGATAGCCCGACTTACGCAGTAATAGACACAGCAGTAGCTACCAAGCTGGTTGAAGTTTGCATTATGGCCAAACGGAAAGAATCGAGAGAGTTGGCACTGAAGGAAAAAGTGGATCTTATCCGCTTTCTCGAAACTAGCAGTCAAAGGAAGACAGCAGAACGGTTTCATGTGAGCAAGACTACCGTTGGCAACATCCAGAGACGTAAACGTGAGTACTTGGAAAGATATGAGAAGGAAAGCGGAGACCCGCAGCGAAGAAAAAGGAGAACCTCCCTGGACCAAGTCAATGAAGAAGCGTTACATTGGTTTAAGCAAATGAGAGCAGCTAATGCACGCATCTGTGGCCCAATGATCCAGGAAATTGCTAGAAAATTCGCCGTGGAATTCGGTTTCACAGGTTTCCAATCATCAAACGGTTGGCTGGCAAAGTTCAAGCTCCGTTATCAGATTTCTCAGAAAATCTTATGCGGCGAATTTAGCGAAGTTCCCGTCGAGGTCTTGGAAGACTTCATCTTGAAATTTCGTCATTTCGCCAGTGGCTTTAAGGAAGAGGACATTCAGTGCTGATGAATGCGGCTTGTTCTTCAAAGCTATGCCTGATAGAAGTCTTGTACTAAAAGGCGATAAATGCAAAAGCGGGAAGCTCTCCAAAGAACGCTTCACTGTGCTTTTTTGCGCTAGCGCAACTGGGGAGAAGTTGAAGCCATTGGTCATTGGTAAGTCAACGAAACCCCTAGCTATTAAGAACTTGGAGCCTGATGACCTTCCTGCTACTTGGAGATCAAATAAATCCGCCTGGATGACAGCCGCCATATTCGAAGAGTGGGTAAGAAGTGTCGACGGACAGATGAAGCGAATGAAACGTTCCATCATATTCGTAGTAGACAACTGCCCGAGCCATCCCCACGTGAAAGACCTCACAAATGTCACGTTAAAATTCCTGCCCCAAACACTACCTCAAAGACCCAGCCTTTAGATCAAGGCGTAATTACGACGTTTAAGGCGAAATACCGGACCCAGCTTCTGCGGTGAATCGTTGGCATAGCAGAATACACCAGCTCATTTGCGGGAGCGACTACGATTGCTGCGTCCATTAATGCTTTGGACGCTGTACTTTGGATCAATTTTTCCTGGAATAAGGTTCAACCGGAGGCAATACGGAAATGCTTCAGGAGAGCTGGATTCGTCAGAGACGAAGAGGATCATGTCGAGCTCCGGCTTGATAGTCCCACTCCCGAAGTAGAGAATGAAGGAGTAAACTTCGAAGATTTCGTTTCAATGGATGATGAATTGGCCACTTCTACCGAACCCGACCCACAAGCAATCTTTCAGTCTATACTAGCCGAAGCGGAACTGAGCCCAGAAGATGACGTAGAGGAGGAAAGTGAAAATGAGACGGAAATGGTACAGAAGCTGAAGGAAGAGGACGTCGGGCGCGTGTTACCGCAGCTGAAATGTTTTGCTGCTGAAAAATGTCCAAAGATGCTGAGCGCGGTAGCTATCGCGGAGACCGCCCTTGGTGCTTATGTTTGCAGTAAGAATAAGCACCAGACTAGAATTGTTACCTTTTTCAGCAAGCATTGTAGCCCCTAAAAAGCTTATGCATGATTTTACAGTGTTATTTTTATGCATCTCGCCATTTAATAGACCTCCAATTGATGCTCTGCAATAGAATAAAACGCATACAGATGCTAATCTGTTCAGCCGAGTCAGTTATACCCACAGTTCCAATATATTGGCCACCTCCTATGTTGACCAGTTTTCTCCGGTCCCTTGGGTGGTCAACTTACGGAGGTTCTATTGTATAAGATCGCTCGACAAGACGCTACAGTCTTTTTTCCCGCGCTGCAGCTTGCCCAAAAAAGGTATTCGTCTTGCGGGCAAAGAAGCAGTGAACAAATGCCGCTTTTGTCGAAATGCAATCGAGCATTTGCGATGTGTTTAGCGGTGCAGCGCGTTTTCTCGCGCAAAATATGATAGCATAGCGCTCAGCCGAAAGTTTTCAGATTGTTGGCAACGCTACAGCTTAGTGACGATTAATTTTGTTTTTAAGATTTCCTATTACAACGGAAAATGGATTGAACAAGAAGCTGGCCAATTGCTGAATGCGCAGCAGTGTTGGACCTCTTTTATTTGTTGTTTTAATCGGAATAAAAGTTTCAGCGTTCCTCCAGCGGTTTTGCGACGTAAATCGCCTGCCGACGATAAGCTTATGAGAGTTTACGCACATACTGTGTTTGTACCATCATTCCTAACCAGAATATGTCTAAGTTGCTCAGGACAGCCCGGGTGACTATTGTGCATTAGCAGCGTTAACTAACTTATATACAGCCAAATAGCTGCTCTTCCAATGAAATATGACGAGCAAAATTATTGCCGTTCCAATGGACATAGTTCCCTCTATCCGTGGTCAGCGGAAAAGAGAAGAAAATGAAAATGCTTTCATTTACCGTAGGACTAAGAATGCTCAGGTAAAGTTTTATTTGAAATACGAGTCCGGTAATTCAAAAATAGTTTTTCGATAGTACAATGCCTCCACCACTTAGAAGCTGTGTCGACGCTCCAGTTTGACGTTACTTGTTGCAGACAATCAACGAACTTAGGCATAGTTGCTGTAGTTCCATGAGTACTGGCTACGAGGGAGGCAACACCGCTCCTTTCGCTCCAGATTTCAGCTAAGAAATACTTTCTATAACGAGACGGGACTTTGATAGAAATTCTAGCATGATTAGTAGCTTGGAATACGAGTATTCCTTCCCTTTGTTATCTAAAATGTAAATTATTTGCATAAAGGGCGAGTTAGGTTTCGTAATTCCTAAAGAATCAACTTGGTTTATTTCCGTCGACTGCAAAAAGCCCATACGCGAAGGCCGGCTGACAAAGTATCGCCTGAATGAGAACTTAGTAAAATAACTAATGCAATTTCATCCTACGTGGTTTAGTGGCTAACTGGCAGCATTAACACTTCGAAAAATTTGAAGGAGTTTGACGTAGGCTAACGGCTGATCGAGATAAACAGTTTCGCGCCAGAAAAACGTACGTTATGTTGTCCATGTGTTCAGTAAAAGTATTGATTTCGTTTCTCGGTTTAGGAGAAGTAAGTTTTCCTCTAACGTTAACGCTGCATTGCTAATGTCGTGTACGCACAACTGCTAAGAAAACAATACTATCTTTTTTGGGCGCTTCGTTGCCTCGCCATCTGTGTCGCGCGCTGAGCTTGTATAAAGCGTCCTCTTGTTTAAAGTGCCAACATGGTTTAAAGACGTTTTCTTTTACCTTTGTTGATAGGGTAAACTATCTTCGTACTGCTGCTAGCATATGTACCCTAAATGTTCGCTCCGAGAAAAATATTACCCGTACGTAGGCACTCTGCTCAAGCGCAGTTTATAGACTAAGAGATGGTAAAATGGTGGCTTTTTTAAAATGCTTTTGAGAGAATAGTAAGTACGTATTAATACACTACCTAACCTTTACTACCTTTTTTGTAGTCGCATTGTACTTCCGGTAACCTTAGAGGAGGTGGGATACTTTTTGTTCTCGCACGTTTTGCACGTAACCTTTTGCAGTACAAAGTCGGCCAGCTATGGAATGTGATGGAAACGAGCAAGAATGTAACCGGCGGGGGTCAGGGTGTCGAAATACTTCAAAACGAAGCTTTTCGTAATACACCCTTAGTTGGTGACAAGTTTGCCAATGGCCAGTTCACTTATAAAATATATCATTTGGATTCGTGAGTTTCGCCAATGCCGACCATTTATTCGTAATTATACCGAACGAACAGGAAGGTACCCTGGTGGCTGCGACAACTTCTGCCCTCAGGCGCGACAAAATTGCACGAGCAAGCGTGGAATGCTTTCCCTTATTGTCGCACCATTATTACGGTATAACGGAGAAGCCATACTTCTTAGTACAAACAGCGCTGTTGCTTTGCAGAATCCCGATTACATGGAAGAAAACTTTTTAATCAAAGTTGAGACAATGCATCTTGTTGATCGTGGAACAACTGAAAACGTGAGATTCGTATGCCTTTTCATGGCATGTATATTTATAGCTGTTCTGTGCAGGCCCACAATCTCAGCGAAGAAGCCCTTAGTATCCGGAAGATCATTGTAATAGACATTGCTAACGACCCCTTTACTAAGAAAGTAATAATGTTTAATTCATTTAGCAACGTTCGAAGTTGATATATAAATACTACAAGCAAACTGTTACGAATACAATGCTTTATTTTTTATATTATTAATGGCAGTATTTAGCTGCTTACGGTTATTGTTATTGTTAATAATTATTTTCTGTAGATTGTAGCATTTGAGTGTTGCAGCATATAACGATTGTAAGATTGTCTTCATTAAGGATAAGCCTGAATATGATCCTAGAATTTACAAATCGGTGAAAACTGGCCGTGGCCCTTTATGCGATGAATGGTTCAACAGCTGCGTCCCGTATATTTGTTGCTACAAGCTGGTCACCGTTCAATTCAAATGGTGGGGATTTCAGTCAAGGGCTGAACGATTCATTCAACAGGTTCATTGCTTAGTAGCGCTCTTATCTCTCAACGTTTTTTTGCTTACACTAGATAGCTTCCCAGCAATGGGTTAACGTAGTGCTTAATATGAACAAGTTTATCTGTTTTGCAGCAGTATAATTCCTTGTTCCGCCTTTTCCATCGGCAGCTGTTCTGTACACTCGATAAATGGTGCGATATGACCATTGAAGATATACGCGCTATGGAGCTGCAAGCGAAAACTGACCTAAACGAAGTGAGCTCAAAATTGGGCGTACTGACTTTCAAACGTTTTTATCAAAAATTGCCGCTGCTACGCAAAAAAAAGCTAAGATTAATCTGCTTAGATCATAGTTTTGAAACTTTTCTCCGCTACCGTCATCTATTGTGGCACGCAATTTTCATCGCCGTCATGATGACGACTGTTGACAACGCGACTAAGTACATTTGGGATATTGAACCAGCACGGCTTTATTTTTTAAGCCTAAGCCTAAGCCTAAGCCCAAGCCAACTGACAAAACAATGTTTGCTATTGTTTGCAAACGCATCCAAAGCTCATGCGTACTTCGCCTTTCGTTTTCTTCACGCTATGCAAGCTGGATCTTTTGTTTCTAGAAACGGTACGTCGGGAAAGAATGTGGCTATTCGGCAGACGACGATTGAAGGTGACGTAGGGCTAAAAGCTTTTCGCTTAACCGTTTGTATCCAGACAGGTAAATGCGCAGCATATGCATTCACGGTTGGTACAAAGAAGCTGTCGTTTTTCAGAAAGCAGCAGCATTGAAAATGTGCACAGTCGCATCTATGATTAAATTACTTCATTGAATTTGCATTTGCTGTAACGTTTGTAATTTAACTTAGAAAAACTGTATTTTCCTTGAAAGTATTTCGCTTTGTCAGTAGCTGTAAATGCCTATAGCTCAAGAGTGGAAGGAATGAACACAACTGATATGAAGATGTTCGTTCGGTGAGAGTTTACTAAGTGCTTAGCATTTTCTGAACATACAGCAAAATTGTCTTCTCAAAGTGTGGAGAATAAGACGCTCCAAATGGCACAAAAGAAATTACTTAAAAATCACCTGCTTTATGATGACGTGCTGGATTTCCGCGTTGATATCGCGTGAATTTTCACATCTTTAAGATAATAAGCTTTCTGGAATAGCTTTATCCGCTGTCAACTATGAAAAATAGCGCAGACAAGGCTCCTTCGCTGAAACCATCTACCGGAAAGGCTCTGTAACGCTGAGATGAAAAGAATGGATTTGCGTCACTGCCGAAAACAGCTCAAAAGAATCTGTTCCTTTCTTTATTTAAATTAACTGATTTATCTACTTCATAATTTATTAAGAAAGCCTTTTAGCTGATCCAGTCAACGAGTTCTTTTTTACTAAGTTAGAAAGTTTTACGTACTCATTTGAAAAACCTCATTTCCGAAGACTTCTTTATTGCGTACCGTACGCCATTAATTTTAAGCATTTAAAATTCGTAATTTGATGTTGCTTACAACATTTCGCCGTCTTCATTACGGCCGAGTAAGTAGAAACAATTAATTTTTGCGAGAGGAAGCGCGGCTTTACATTCAGTTTGAATGCGTACTACTGCGTACCTGAATTTCTTTCGTACGATAAGCAATATTTTAATTTGCAAAAAAAAGCTGCCATTCGCTTAAATGCGTTTACGCTCCGAAATTGCAATTTGACTTTTTAAAATAGCTTTCCTTGTCCCAATAAAACATAGAAGTGTTGACAGCTGTCTATTCGACAAGCAGTTTTGAATTTTTCAATTAATTTTTAAATTTGTGCCCATTCCGAGAGCAGTGACATTTACGCCGAGATATGTTTTACGGTCAAACTACGGAACAAGCCTTTAAAAGTTGAAATCTTGAAATATCTTAAATAAAATTGAACTTCTCAAGCAAGGTTAAGGCCCTTCGGACTCGGCTGGTTGGGGAACCTTTCTCCCGCGCGCTTTCGAGCAACGTTTTAGCTCAATTCTCATTGCTCACATTACGAAATTTGCAAGCTAAATATAGCTTGTATGCTATAAAATTGACAGAGTTTTGTTTCATTTGTGAAATGCAAGCAGTGCCCGAAATTAGAAAATGAATGCTCTTTCCATTTAGTGGATAAATTGTTAGAAACAAAAAAGAAACATCCGTTACACGCATGCGTAACTATGCGAGCTTTTGAAACTCTTTTTTCTGATTATGAGGGCTCTGTGATTGTAAATTTTATTGTCCTTAAAATTAAATCGCTTTAAGTATGCCTTGCCGATGGTCAGTCTTGTTTAGCAATTCAATAATCTCGACTTCCTGATTCTATTAGCAACTAGGAAAGAGGTACATTTGTCAGCTCTGCATTTCACTTCAAAAACATAGGTACACTGTTCTGTCGGCAAAATTTTACTGTTGCCATAGCAATCCAAAAGGGAATATAAATACTCAAAGCAAATCGAATTAACTGCTCGTCTATGAAAATGAGTTTTTTAGCACTCCTTTAACGGTTACTCTCCTAGAAACGATGGACTAGAAAGCAAATTTAATTAAATTTTTTGGACGACTGAGTCAGCGCTCGTGATGAGGCGCGGGCAGCGCCAAAAGTTCCCTAATAGGGAATGATGAAAAAGTTCATTGAACACGAATGTGTACATTAAAATTTCAAATCCATTGCGTTCATTGAAAAGGCAGTTTCGGTCTGCTCTCAGTTCAAACAAGTTGTAAGCTTAGTGGCTGTTTCTTTGGACAATTCGTTCACGATAGGTTAAAGATTAGGTATGTCCTAGGTTAAATTCATCCTGAAGTTAAAGATAGGTTAAAGATAGTTAAAATGACCTTAAGAAACACTTGCTATTTCAAGCTGCTGCGTATTTCAACAACTAATGCGCTAAAACAACATTGCATTAGTAAGCATTGCCCTTTGGCCAATCTTTTTTGCTTTTCCATTATTTCTGAAGTCAAAATCGTGAAAGCCATTGAAGTTAATCGATTTTCAAGTATTCCTTTAAGTCCGCGTTACAAAAAGTCGCAATTAAGCAATGTGAGCGCATCCTGAAGTAGCGAGAGGGGCAGTTCGGTATGGTGTTCGATCGAAAAGTCAATAACCAAAAAAGAAAAACGTTCACGCTCAAATGAAATTTATAAAATTGAGCAACAGAATTTTGTTCAGACTAAAATAAGACTGCATTTGAACAGCTGATCGGCTATCGGTAGCTCAGACCTACGGCTGCTTAATTCTCATGAATTCAATTAACATTGCAATAATTTTTTTGCAACAGATAGCATGAACGCTTAGCCATTCAAACGTTCACTTTCTAGTTGAAACAGTCAACGATCGCAGTATCGTTTCAGCCGGAGCAATGCAACTTGACCTAACCAACTTGACTTCAAGTCAACTTGGCGTAGAAGCAATCGGTCCTATTGCTATACCTGCATTCATGTATACGACTTGCTTACTTGCTTAGTGTATATCCGGTATACGCAGTACATAGAAAATACATGTACTAAGTACACAGCCAAAGCATATGTACGCAGTACATGCTACTTACATGTTCTCCAAAGCTTCTACAACACATACGTAATACAGAGGTTGTACATGGTATACATTCAAGATATTCATGGTATTTGCGGCATTCACGCAGTATACTTTGCCCATAAGCGCAATCCCTGCTATAAGCACGGTTTCTGTGGTATACATGTAGTATGTATGCGTCCGTACCTGCATACGTGGAATATTTACGTTTTGATTTATACGTGGTATACATTGCTTATAAATAGGATATCTAAGGCATAGGTGCAGTATCTTTGTTTTTTGTCTATTTACATGGTGAAAACATTTTGAAAACCACGTGCTTATTAACAGGACGGTGTGTTTTCATGATGGTAATTTCTTCAAAGAAATTAGTAGGCAAATATATACCATAGATAGTGTACGTGTAGCCGCAGACCCTGTATATCACAAATATTCCATTTATAAGTAATGTATATTGTGTTTATGCCATATATACACCAAATATTTCTACTATGCAAATATATGCAACAGAAACTGTATCTATGTCGTGAAGACCATTTTTGCCATAGATATCCTATCTATTAACAATAGATACCACGTAAAAGTCATATATAACGTAAATATTCCTCGCATGCAAGTGCATACTACATGTATACCACAGAAACCGTAGCTATTGCGAGTATTGCGCTTATTTCTTTTTTCTTTTTCCTCGTAATAATTTTTAGAAACTTTCTTCTAAATTTTTCACGGTATTTTTAACCCGTTGTTTAATTAACGTTTATTGCAAAAACGCTGTTTATGTAAATAACGCTTTTGCAATAAACATTAATTAAACAACGGGTAAAAAAAATACCGCAAAAAATTTAGAATTTTTGTGCTTATTGGCAAAGTATACTGCATGAATGCCTCAAATTCTATGAATATTTTGAATGTGCACCATTTACATCCACTATATATGCACATGTTGTAGAAACTTTACAGAATAGAAAATAGTTTACGTGAGTCGGATGTACTGCATACATACTTTGGCTGCGCAGTTACTACATGTACCCTCTATGTATTAAGTATACTGAATTTGCACCAAGCAAATTGTATATATGAATGCATGTATAGCAGTAGGACCAGTGGCTTCTACGCCAAGTTGGCTTGAAGTCAAGTTGGTTAGGTCAAGTTAAAGCGCACTCCATCATGCGCAGATTGCATCAATTAGAAAAGTAAAGTTAAGTATATCTTTTGAATGAACTTCAATTATTAATAGAACATATTCCATGTAGGTAATTTATCGCACGTTTTCTGGCATAGCTTACCAACGTAGGGCACATAGCTGCTAAAAATGAAACTACGATTTTTCAGCGCAGGCTGTATTTTCCTACAGACATGCTGCACCACGTTTTCTCATGCTAAGTTTCAACAAGATAACGACGAGCTTATCTGTTCTGTACATGTGTGTGAGTGCTCGTCATCACTGTTGCTTAAGTATTCTCCATAGAGAACATTTGCAAGACTTTTAACGAAATGGACAGTCTACTCTCGCACACACACATGTGAAATACAGGCAGTAGTACCAAATGGCAATTCACCCGTTAAGAGTTAAAACTGTGAGAGTCAAAAAGTATGCAGTGAAACCTCCCTAATCCGAATTCGCGGAAGAGAACAATAGAACGACCGTACACAATAAAGATTCTGGGAAACGGACAGTCATTTGGCGGAAACGGCTATAAGGGCAGCAAACAACCAGCCAACGGTCCTTTGGGTATATGTTAACATAGGCATAGACCAGCTACGGCTTTGGCGAGCCAATCTGGACCAATAGGTTGGCTGCAACAATTCACCTCGGGACATAGGCTTCCACAAATAAACGGAAATATGCTAAATAGTGGCCAATATTGACATCAGACAGAGCTTGTCATATGTATATCAAGACGCCACGGTGGAACCGTCAGTCTAATTGCAGGATATGCACAAAAATAGAATCGTGTTATGTGAAGGCAGGACTACCACCGCATTATACGAGAACAGACCGTATATAAGGAGAGCAATACGGGAGTCATTATCACTGTTCTGGTGTGTTCTACGGTTGTGCAGTTGTCCACACGTAAAAAAAGAAGCGCATTACGCTCACGATAGAGAAGAAGGTGGAGATAATCAAAGCATTGAAAAGGGGAGTGAGCGGCCAGTCCCTTAGCGAAAGGCACGGCGTTGGCAGGTCAATGATTTGTGACGTACGAGAAAACGCTGCTCGGATACTGGAATATTCTAAGAAGCAGCGAGAGGAAGGCGGTAGTTCAGAGCGGAAGAACATGAGAGGGTCGAAGAACGAAGAAATTATGGAAGCAGTTTATACGTGGTTCCTGCAAAATCAGGCGGCCGGAGTACCCGTATTAAAGATCATACTCCGCCATAAAGCGCTGTACTTCAATGAGCGGTTGAACGGCGATACGGATTTCAAAGCAAGCGAAGGATGGCTAGAGAAGTTCGTAAAACGCCACGAAATCCAAAACTCTCATTAAGCTATTCACCGCTTGCAGAGGCTGACATCGCGCTGTAGACGCCAGGAAAATGCATCTAAAATTGCATTACCTGCTTTTCTGTGGCCTACAGTAAGCCTCCTCCACAATCTGAACTCTTCTATAATCCGAACTACTCCCGCCCCGACGCGTTCGGATTAGGGAGGTTTTACTGTACATAAAATTTTTGCAACGCGACTGACTGACTCATGAAGCCCCCTCCTTGGTCAGATGTATACAGCAGGTATCTCTGGTTATTAAAGGTTTATCCATTGAAAAGCCTCCATTTAAATTGTAACAATTGAAAGCATTCTAATGACAATCAAACAAAATGCTTTGTCTTAATGGCGGCTATAGCAAATAAGCGCACCTGCTGCTCGGCGTTCATGTTAAACGCACGATAACGATAAACTTAGCAACTTTTCGCTAATGTAATTGCCGTCTTCTAAAGAAAAATTAACATATCTTTCGAAGTAAGCCACGAAGAGTATTTCAAAAATGACGATGGAGAATCTGACAATGCAAGCTGCAGACTGCGAGATGACTTTAAAAAATCCAAACTCAATTAAGCGAAAAACGGACTGCTTTAGACGAAGTGCTGCCTCAAGTTACTTTTCAGTCAATTCCATCATTCATCCTTTCCTCTCTCCTTCTCTCTTTTTGGTTATAAAGGTGGCCAAACGTTACCGAACCTTTCTATAAACAAAAGTCCACGTTTACGGCTCGCAAAGATGGCAAAGAAAACGCTGAGACATTATGGTCGTAAGTCGTTTGGAAATATACTCGACTGATCACTTCCGCACAGATAAAATAATTTGCATAATCAGTTTGCGTTTCGGCTGACAGGTTTTGATTAGGTTTTTCATACTTTGTATAATTACAGATTTTATTCCTAGCGTGAAGAGAACTTCGTCAGTACATCGTTAATCCTTCATGTGGGCAGATATTGAAAGACAATTGGCCTTCATCTTTTGAAAGCGACAAGGAAAGCGTAATTGTTCCATTGCATCATAAGCTTTTATTACCTGCACTGTTCAAATAAGTGGGACGTAAAATTTCCGTTTTTTATTTACAATCCCGACGTAGTCAGATAGACGTCTGCGTTTGACGAAGGTTGCAAAAGTTGAACAGCGAGAACGCGTCATGTGAGCTCGCTACCCTATAGACAAGGAGCAATATAAATGCAGCCCAATCTGAATGAAGCGGTAGTATTTGCAATACGACTAATTATCATGCAGCGACAAGTTTTCGTCTTCACAATTCTAGTTAGCACTGTGCTTACGCTGGTATGCTCCTTCTTCTTGCGCAAAATAGTACATTCGGCAAACCGTTTCCTTTAACTTCAGTTCGCTGCCTAACTTAAGCTTATTATATTATCCGCGCTGACTATCTATTGATTCATCACTGTTTTCAACTATTCATACGGATGGCTACCGTCTCAGGATTTCATTCGTTTTCATGGAAGTCAAACAATTTCAGCGCGACTAATGTTTCTTCCTCAGTTGCATGATGGTATTACGGAAGTGCGACCCGTGAAAATATCGTCTTTGTCTTAAAATGCTACCTCAAGATTTGAATAATCTAATCATCTAGCATGGACAGTTTCTTGAATGCGTCGTTTGCCTAATTTGTGCGTGATTACGTGAAGGCATGTAAACCTGCTGGAATAGCGCAAAAGTGAATGAATGCTTCTGAGAAAACTGCTTGCCAGCGTGGATTTTTATGTCCATTAAAAAATGTGATCGTAACACCAACAGGATCATCGTATCGCTCAGTTGTTACCTATTCAACTGCCCACGATGGCATGTAGCGAAAATGCAGTTTTTTTTGGATGGCCAAAATGGGAAGACGAATGGCTGAACAGACGTCAATGGATACAGATTATGATAAAAACCTTCAACAACGTATTTTCATAAAAAAAGACTTCACAAGTCGCACTTCCGCAATAGTATCGCGCTATTTCACATCTGTATAAGAAAGAGCTTAATTTTCAACGCAAACGCGTTTCTGTTTATGGTACTGTCTTCCTTTTTTAAGTTTTTCCATAAACTACTATATTTCAACCTGTTCAAAAGAAAACTTCTCCGGCAGAGTAACGGATTTGCAGTTTTCATTTTTTTCGGTTTGCTTCAAAGTCAGCAAACATTGCGACGGGCTAATTAATGGTTAATTGAAGCTTTCCACTCCTGAGTCAATTTAAAAAACTGCAAGTATAAATATTGGATTGAGACAGAAAGAGAGAGAAGCGCATTAGCGTAACTTGATTCAACTGCTGATAAAGTGATGTTACAAGCTTCTGCTAAGGTAGTGCTTTGATAAAAATTTTTCCAGCTCAAAAATTCAGGTGGTAACGAATATTCATTCTTTCAATGTATCTATAGCATCTGTTTTCATGTAAACCTAAGCGAAAAACTACAGACCTTTCAAAAAAAGAGATATGGCACCTCCTTAGCGAGAAACTATATCGCGACATAAAGGAAAGTGTTATAAAGCCTATCACCCACTCCTTTTGTTGGATACTTTTAGATTGCATTTTCATCCGAGTTCTTTCATTAACGTTTTAGGTGTTTTTCAAAGCTTCAAACGCGACTTGACCATATGGCTACGAAAATTTAGCACTTGTTTTAAGCATTCTTTCAAGTAAGACGACATCCGGTACAACGGGTCAACACTGTCCGAAAGTCCTTTATCCCTACCTCGGTTGATTGCTTTAACTATGCTTTGGAAAGGAAGTCGCTTGCGTTTTTCCAAATATAAAATGACTTTGCTGGCGTAACAATGGATAGAAGTTTTCAGAAGAAATAGAAGTAATCTGTCCATGCTGGCGGTTTAATACCGCGTTGAAAAATTTTTACAGGTTAAACGAATGCTTTGTAATATCTGCACTCGACCGGATCGTGCTTCCGTTTCGAAGAAACAAATCAAACTTACAAACCGCCCTTTAAAGCTGGACAGCAAGAAGTTGCCATTCGTAGAATTGTATGAAGCCGGCAGCTTTCAATTTTACAAATACCTTTTGAGTACTTGTTAAAAACGACTAAGAAATCACCTTTGCTAAATAGATCTCAAGTTTAATGCATGTACTTTGCAATGAATAAATTTAACGTTATTTTTCAGGAAGAAGAGAATGTCAACCGCATTTACGACGAAGAAGTAATACCTGCGCATTTTAAAAGAACTTCAGCTGTTTTGGAGGGATTGGCGATGCCAATATTAGAGCAAAGCACGCAAAGGTTTTCTTTCTTACCGGGACAGATACAACGAAACCTGAAGGGCGACGAAAAAGAACTGTTAGTTGCTGATATAGAGCGCGACATGAACATGCTGCTTGAACAAGACAACTACTACGCAACTGCACAAGTTTTGTACGCAGCAAAGTGCGCGCCAGGACCTCAGGGTCCCATTTTGGTCGAATTAAAAATGAGGAAAACAGCGTGCAAAGCAAACCTGGTAAGCGCTTTGTCTTTCCCAACAGGCACAAGTTGCTTCCCTCTAAGGTTACATAACGGCAATGCAAACTGGCGTGTACTGCAAGCTCTCCCGCGGATACATTTTTTATTCATTATCCATAACACGCAGAAGGCGCTGTTATATTATCGCCGAAATGTACAGAAATCTGACGTTATATTCAATTCTAGTCGTGTTCTAAAATAGCCTATGTGAAACCGAAAAGAAGAAAGTCATTTCTCAACAGTCAGTTTGAACTCAGTAATGCACTGAGCCTTAGTCAAAGTTCGCTTACGTCAGCATTGCAAAAAAGCAGTAGTAGCTGCTCCATTGCACAAATGGTTTTCATCGGAACAGCAATCCAATGTGGATTGCAAAACTTAAAACTGCATATATTTTGAAGTTTTACAAGAACGTATATAACTGAAAGTAATATCAACTTGACCGACAATGAACTGAGAATCTCAACGCAATAATTAATCACTCAAACTTCATTTTTTTCGTTTTTTATCAAATCAGGGCAAGCAGCTTGTATATACTACGCAACTTTTATGGCCACTAATTAAGTTCGTTAATTTTAATGCTCGGCAATTTCAGGTACCAGTGTTAGGCACCTCTGACGACTGCGTGTTCATCGACCCGCCTCGCTACATTTCTTGCATTTGGCAAGGAACTGCGCTTAATGGGAAGATGAACCGCACTATGGGCGTTATGTGCTACGAACACGCACGAAGCGAAGACGTGGTAAGTATAAACCCAACGAGTTACGGCTAAAGAACGCAGAAGTTTCCGACTGTACGGTGCGCGTGCTGCTTGTCACATACCATCTGTTAATCACTTTTGCGAACGTACTGACATTTTCATTGTCACCTTATTCGCAGTTTCAAGCATGCGATAATTATGTTTACGTATTTAATTAGAATTGCTACTGTCAATTTGAGCCTTGTCACTAAACCGCCTGACAGTATAAGATACGCAGATTCCTTTCTGACAAGCATGATGTCAACTTATTGTGACCGTGCTCTCAAGCATTTCAGCCGTCCTGTTTTGCTCTTATCTAGGTCTAAGCCAAACTTAAGCCATATGCTTAGGGTTGGGCTTTGCTAATGACAGAACAGGAAACCCAGGGAACTTACAGCATGATGGTGGGGTGGCTAAGAGGCCGAATAAGTCTGATTGAGTAAAAATATAGCAAGGCAAGTAGCAGTTATCAATCACTCTATCGTGCCTGCCATAAAAGCCCTCTATGGTCTCCCACCTTTTCTGCCTTGACTCCGTGTGTAACACTGAGGCAGGCAGGTCATTGTCAGCTTTGTCATAAGCCACAGGTGAATACTAGTGTAACAAGTCTTTGCTATTGAGATTCGCGACGTCAGTTTAGTGTGAAAGTTTACTAACAAGATAAACGCTTTCCTTTGTTTAGCAAGCGAGGCAAGGACATGTTGCTAGGATGAGCAAAAAATTCTCGGCTTTGAGACATGTCTTAAGCAACCAAAAACTTAATAGCCCAAGAAGAGGACAACCACTCGAGTATTCCGCTTTTACCATAACGTAGCATAAATCTTTTCACTGGAATTTACCTTGTGAACAGCTTAACAAAATCTGTTCGCTTTGATTTTGTAGTTCAAAACGTTACATGCGTTCTTTTCATATACGTAGGAAGGATCTCGTTAGAAAAAAAGCATAAACCCCACTGGCAAAAACTGTACTATTTCAGGAATTTAAAGAAGGAATTGAAGAGGAAATTTGCGAGATGTACAAGTATCCGGACAGCGAAGTAAGATTTGTGATCATGAACTTTCGCATGGCAAACTGCATTGCCTAGGTGCTCCGATTGATTGTACCGTACACCGACAAATCCTGGCAAAAGAAGGTTCTTGTTTACAAACCGCTGAAATTCAGTACACAGTACAGTAAGGAAGGTTTCATTTCTCATCAGCTCTACAATTCACTGCTCTTCCAGAGTCAGGATTTTATTTCGAAGACAAGCTAAAAGAAATAGAGAGAAG